>JAGIQG010000022.1:13993991-14210250 GCA_024679065.1 Sphyrna mokarran
AACCCGGGTCCCTGGTGTTATGAGGCAGCAGTGCTAACCACTGTGCTGTGAAGAGAAGAAAACTTCATTTCCAAACTTGGGTGATCAAAATTTGTAGTTAACCCAAAGCACCCGTGCAGATCACTTTACATTCATTTGGTACTGGAAGAGACCAAATGATGGTGCATGCTAGGAAGCAGTCAAAATTTGTTCCTTCAATTGTACGCCTTAAGTCAATGTAGTCATCAAATATAAACACAAATAGGACGACGGGCACAGAAGGCAAAATTTCAGATTTCCAGCATCCACATTTTGTTTTTGTATGATAAAACTGACTTACAAAATGAAAATATTTTCTTTACGTATTTCAGCAGAATAATTTTTCTTCCTTCATATTTTTTATCATCTGAACTTTTTCCCTTCAAGATTATGTATGGCATTATTCTTTCATAGGGATAGCTTTATATGTAACATTTAAAAACAGTGAACAAATTTATCCTTTTTTTGAAAAGGTTAATGTGGAACAATAAAATGAAGTTTAGCATAGGTGAGGTATTAGAATTTACACTCTCTCTAAGAACGAGCAAAACTGTACCGTTGCAGTCTGAATCTTTTGATTTTGCAAGCTGTAAAAAGCCAGAGGCTTAATTGGGTTAACTGATACATACTTTGGTTATAAAAGCAGGTCACACTGCAAATTTTGCAGTGAGGAACCTCGAAGTCTGCCTACCATCAGGTGTCGTCAGGATTGTGATGGAATATTCTCCACTTGCCTGGATGAGTACAGCTCCAATACTCAGTGCGATGCAGGATGAAGCTACTGGCTTGGTTAACATCCCATTCACCACCTTAAACATCCACTACTGGTGCACTGTGCCTGTCGCGTATATCACCTACAAGATATAAAGCAGCAAATCTCAAGGCTTCTTTGATAGCACCTCCCAAATTCTCTTTTGGCAGAAAGTGCATGAGAATACCACCATCAATAAATTATTCCCCCTTTAACACATCATCCTGACTTGAAAATATATTGCTGTTTCTTATTCCTGCTGAGCCAAAATTCTATAATGTGGAGAAGTGGGACTGTTCTTCTTGGAGAGGAGAACATCAAGAGGAGATTTAATACTGGTTTTCAAAATCATGAGTAGTCTGGACAGAAAGGATAAGGAGAAACTGTCCCATTAGCAGAAGGATTGAGACCAAAGAACAACAATTTTAGGTGATCGAGAAAAGAAGAAATGGTGATGTGAGGAAAATCCTTTTTACACAGCGAGCATTTAGGAACTGGAATGCACCACCTGGGAATGTGGTATAGGCACATTTAATCAAGGCTTTCCAAAAAGAACTTGATAATGATCTGAAGAGGGATTGTTTGCAGGGAAAAAGATTTATTTGATAGCAAAGCCACAAACTTTCCGAGCATGGCTCCTTCAAGCGTACCTTCATCTTAGACTTCAGTGGTTCAAGAAGGTGGCATGGATAATTAGGGATGTACAATAAATGCTGGCCTTGCCAATGATGCCAATAACCCATGAGTAAATTAAAAAAGATACACTGGGTATGGTGTACTTAATGGTATAAAGTTTCCTTACAACCAAATGAGTTCAAATTTATTGGTTGACCATCTTGGATTATTTTCCAGCCAAGCCTATTTTTGCAAGAAAGCAATATTTGTATACAAGGCTACGTCAAGCCATTGTTGAATCAACACATCAGTTTATGCTATGGTGTTTACGAGAAAATAGAAGTACTGCTAATGGAACCTCTTGGCTTTATGCTGTCATAGACTTTGATATACTTGAGCTGCAACAATTTGAACATAAATTCCATCTGTACATTCTGCCATCCTCTACTGTGCATCAATAGTCTGCACACTGTGGCTATTGCAAATCTATTGTTGCAAGATTTCTTTGCAAGGAAGTGAGATAATGATAGGAAGTAAAAAGAAAATATAGCAGTGAAAAATACGAATGAGCAGAATGAGGGCATTAAGGATTTGGTTTGCCTGTTATGACTTTCTCATCTGACTAGTTTGCTGTTTCAGCAGAACAATCTAGGATGAGCTATCAAGGATAGGTGGAGTTATTTTGTTGGAGGTACAGTCTTGATAGAGAATTGAGATTCTAGATCATTAGATTAGTCATGACTGTGTAACAAGCCACATAATAGAAAGGAAGTATGAAAAATCAACAATAGATATCTTTTTAAATATTGTTGGATAGGCATATGTATATTGTCTTTGGAACTACCCCATGATCGCTCAACCTGGTGTGTAAAATTCCTTTATAAGTTCAAATATATTTTGTTTCAGGAATGCTACATTAGAGCTTAGAGATGCTAAATGAAGCCATTTAGAAGTAAAATTGCAACTTGCATTAGGAAGGGGTTTGAGTGTCTTAATAAATGAATTGCAAAAAGCAGGTAAAGCATGAAATTAGGACAGCTAATAGAATACTATTGTTTACTGAAGGGAATGGAATACAGAAGTAGGGAGGTTATGCTTCGGTTATACAGAACGAGTGAGACCACATCTGTGGTACAGTGTATAGTATTGGTCTCCTTATTTAAGGAGCAATGTAAATGAGTTGAAAGCAGTTCATAGGTTTGCCAGTCTAACATCTGGAAAGGATAGGTTGTTTTATGTGGAAAGGTTGGAAAAGCTAGTCTTGTATCTGCTGCAGATAGAGTAAGAGGTGACGATCAAAATCTTTCAGGTCCTGAGGGGTCTTGGCAAAGTGGATGTGGAGAGGATGTTGCCTCTTGTGGGAGAATCTAGAACTTGGACCACTGTTTAAAAATAAGGGGCCACCCATTTAAAATGAAAGTGTAGCAGAATTTTGGGTGGTGAATTTTCAAAATATTTCCTGAAATAAGTGAAAGCAGACTTAAATATTTTTAAGGCAGAGGTGGATTGATTTCTGGTTTCTAGCTGGTGGTAGGTATGGATTTGATAAGTGCTGCCAAAGGAGCCTTGGTGAATTCCTGCAATGCAAGTTGCAGAGGGTACACATTGCTGCCACTGTTTGTCCATTGATGGAGGGAATAAATGTTTTATGGCAGGGGTATCAATCAAGTGGGTTGCTTTGTCTGGGATGATGTCGAGCTTCACGAGTGGCGTTGGAGCTGCAATTCTCCTGGCAAGTGGAGAGTATTCCATCACACTCCTGACTTCTGCCTTGCAGATGGTGGACAGATTAGAGAGTCAGGAGATGAAGTCAGGGTTCCTAGCCACAGTATTTATATGGCTAATCTAATTCAGTTCCTAGTCAATCGTAACCTGCTAGGATGTTGAAAGTGGGGAAATTCAGTGATGGTAAGACCATTGAATCTCAAGGGGAGATTGTTAGATTCTGTCTTATTGAAGATTGTCATTGCCTGGCATTTGTGTGGTATGAATGTACTTGCCACTTGTCAACCCAAACCCAGATATTGTTCAGGTCTTGTTGCATTTTGGGCATGGACTGATGCAATATGTTATGAACGTTGATGTTCAGCATAATTCATAATATGAATTATGCTGAACATTCATGTTTGCTGGATGATCAATGAGCATCCAGCAAACATCCCCACTTCTGACTTTATGATGGAGGGAAAGTCATTTGAAGCAGCTGAAAATGGTTAAGGCCTAGGACACTACCCTGAGGAACTCCTGCAGTGATGTCCTGGAGCTGAGATGACTGACCAACTGCCATATGCATCTTCCTTTGAGCCAGGTATGATCCCAGCCAGCAAAGGGATATACCCCTGATTCCCATTGACTCCAATTTTGCTAAGGTCCTTGATTCCATACTTGGTCAAATGCTGCCTTGATGTCAAGGGTAGTCACTCTTGCCTCATCTTGAGTTCAGCTCTTTTGTCCATGATTGAACCAAGGCTGTAATCAGGTTAGAAGCTGAATGGTTCTGGCAGAATCCAAACTGAGCCTCAGTGAGCAGATTATTGTTCAGTGAATGCCGCTTGATGACCGAGATAGACTAATGGGACAGTAATTAGCCAGGTAGGATTTGCCCTTTTTGTGCATCGGGCATACCTGGACAATTTTCCACATTGCCAAATAGTGTTATAGCTGTACTTGAACAGCTTGACTAGAAGTGTGGCAAGTTCCAGAACATAAGACAAAAGTATTTTTTGCAGGAATATTTGCAGTGTCTTCAGCCATTTCTTGATATCTTGCAAAGTGAATTGAATTGGCTGAAAACTGGTGTCTATGATGGTGGGGACCTCCAGCGGAGAAGAGGTGAATCATCCATTTGTTCCTTCTGGCTGAAGATTGTTACAAATGCTTCAGCCTTATGTTGCACTGATGTGCTGGGTCCCACCGTAATTGATGATGGGGACCGTTGTGGAACTTCCACCTTGAGTGAATTGTATAATTATCCATCACCATTCATGACTGAATGCAGCAAAACTGCAGAACCTAGATCCGATCCATTGGTTGTGGAATTGCTTAGCTCTGTATATTACTTGCTAATTGTATTGTTTGGCACACAAGTGGTCTTTGATTTGTATTGGGGTATAGCAAAAAGTTTTGTTTCTTGTGCACTAAACAGACTAAACAGACAAAACATACTGTTCATTGAGCATATAGGGGAGAAGGAAAGGATAGGATGCAGAATATAGTGTTGCAGTTACAGATAGGGTGAAAAGGAAGATCAGCTTAATATATGATAGATCCATTCAAAAGTCTGATGGCAGCAAGGAAGAAGCTGTTCTTAAGTTGGTTGGTATGTGTTCTCAGACTTTTGTATCTTTTTCTCACTAGAAGAGAGCATATCTGGATGCTTGGGGTCCGTGGTTATGCTGGCTGTTTTTCCGAGGCAGCGGGAAGTGTAAATGGAGTTAATGGATGGAATGCTGTTTTGCATAATAGACTGGGATATGTTCATGGCCTTTTTGTCTTTCCTTGCGGTCTTGGTCAGATCAGGAGCCATATCAAGCTGTGATGCATCTCGAAAGAATGCTTTCTATGATGCATCTGTAAACGTTTGTGGCCGTCGTAATGGACGTGCCAAATTTTCCTTGGCTTCTGAAAAAGTACAGGCAGTATGGGCTTTCTTATTTGTAGCATTGGCATGGAGGGACCAGGTCAGATTGTTGGGCATCTGAACATCTAGAAACTTGAAGTTCTCGACTGTTTTCACTTCATAGAAATCATTAGAAACCCTACATCACACAGAGGCCATTTAGCCCATCAAATCTGCACTGACCACAAACCCACCCAGGCCCTACCTCTGTATCTTTTATTTGCTAATCCCTCTATCCTACGCATCTCAGGACACTAAGGACAACCTTAGCATGGCTAATCAACCTAACCTGCACGTTTTTGGACTGTGGGAGGAAACCAGAGCACCCGGAGGAAATCCATGCAAACTCCACACAAATAGTGACCCAATTGGGGAATTGAATGCAGGTCCCTGGAACTGTGAAGCAGCAGTCCTAACTGCTATGCTACCGTGCTACTTCTTCACCGTTGATGTAGACAGGAGCATGTCCTCCACTGGTTTTCCTGAAGTCGATGACTATTTTCCTTCATTTTATTGATCCTCTATGTCTAATCTAGTCTTTGTAGCTTCACTAGGTTGATCCTTTGGTTTGGCAGAGGTTATGCCAGGCCATGAGGTTATAGAATGTGGTTGAGTCCACTTCTGCTCCTGATGACTTACGGTACTGCATTGGTGCTCCATCTCAAGTTACCAAACCTGTTCAAACTCTATCCCCTTTAGCATGGTGATAGTGCCACACAACACAATGGAGAGTATCCTTAATGTCTCTCCACAAGTTCTCTCCTACCGATACTGTAATGGGCTGATGTAACTGAGGATGAGATCAAGTATAGTTTCCCTCTTGCCCGCACCATCTGTTGCAGACTCCGTATATCAATCATCAGACCACAGCTCGGTCTGTGGTGGTACTACCGAGCCATTATTTTGTGGTGGGCATTGAAGTCTCCATTCAGATTATATTCTGTGCCCTTGTCACCCTCAGTGCTTCCTTCAAGTGGTGTTCAACATGGAGGAATACAGATTCATCAGCAGAATTGAAGAGTTAAGGACTCCAAGGACAGTTCCCCACCCTATTGTATACCACAGTGCTGTTATTTCTGCTAGTTTTGTCCTGCCAGTGGGACAGAGCATTTAAGAGTCAACTGTATTGTGGGAATCACATGTAGACCAGACCAGGAAAGGATAGAAGTCATCTTTATGACAATCAACAGTGTTTCCATAGTCATCATTAGATATTTTGGATGTTTTTATTGAATTTAAATTACACCATCTGCTGTGGTGGCATTTGAACCCATATCCACAGAGGTTTATCCTGGGTCATTGGATTACTAGCCCAGTGACAATACTACTGCATCCCCCTCAATAAATTTATTGTAACATTTTATCTATATATGCAATGGAACATTTTCAGCAGAGACCTGCAGAGTTTGGACCACATTATTTCTCCTTGTTCCAGGAAAACTGCCAATCAAAACCTATCCATGTGGTGACATTCCCTTTTCTATATTTTAAAAAAAGTGATTTTTCTTCTTGAGCAGTGAATTTATCTGCTCAAAGAAAATTACAGCATAGGAACAAACCCTTAGGCCCTCCAAGTCTGCACTGACCATGCTGCCCAACTGAACTCAAACTCCTACCCTTATGGCGACCATATCCCTTTGTTCCCATCCTATTCGTGTATTTGTCCATATGTCCTTTTAAAAGTCACCATTGTATCTGCTTCCGCTACCTCCACCTAGCAGCGAGTTCCAGGCATCCACCACCCTCTATTTTAAAAAAAAAACTTGCCTCGTACATTTACTTTAAACTTTGCCCCTTGCGCCTTAAACCTATGCCCCCTGGTACTTGACTGTTCCACCCTGCGAAAAAGCTTCTGACTATCTACTGTGTCCATGCCCCTTGTAATCTTGTAAACTTGTATCAGGCTCTGACCTGCAGTGCAAAATGTTGCTATAGAATGGGCTGTTTTTAGCTACGCCCACTGATTAAATATGCAGTGCTATCAACTTTTAAGTGCATTGACAAAAGATGCATGATATTCTTGCCATTGACAGCACCCGTTGATGATCTAATAACCATTAATCCAATGGTATCGTAACCCAGATATTTGTTCATCTGGCATGTTTTTTTTTCCATTGGATTGATTGTGTTTAATGAGCCAGAAACGGGAGGTACTGAGCCAATTATCTGCATCTGCTTGATTGTGTCAGACCTTATGGGATTCATGCCGTTGACTCAGAAGAACCCACTGAAAGCCATTACTTTAGGCAACTTTTGGTGACAGCGATGCTGCATTTGTTTATTGTGCTGCCAACAACAAAATCGGGGCTGCAATTAGCATAGGGTGATAAAGCAAATGAGTTTTAATAAGACTGGTGGCCAAATAATGATACAAGTGAATAAAAAAACAATACTCAAACCCACTGAGCCAGTCAGTTCCCTTGATAATACCTAAGTAAGGAACCAAAACAAACAGGAGTGATGTTTCTCAATTAGAAATTTGACAGTGATTTAGCATGTATGATGGAAAGGGTTAAGCTAAAGATACAGCAGTGTTTTGCACTAAATACCAAAACTGTTTTTTATTGAATTACATATAATCTGCAAAACAGAAACAGGCCATTCGGTCCAACTGGTCTGTGCTGGCATTTATACTGTACACAAGCCATTTCCCTTCCCACTATATCTAACCTTGTCAGAAATCCTTCTAATCCTTCCTTGTACTATCTAGTTTTGCCTTAAATGTTATTTGATTCCTTTTGGTACTCAATTCCGTATTCGTAGAATCTCTATTTGGCCCATTGAGGCTACACCAATAATAATCCTACCCAGGCCCTTTTCCCATTAACCCCATATGTTTACCCTGCTCATTCTCCTTACGTTAAGGGGCAGTTTAGCATGGCCAATCGACCTAACCTGCACACCTTTGGACTGATATTACCTTTTTGGGCAAAGATGTTTCTTTTGAATTCTGTATTGGATTTGCTGATTACTATCTTACATGAATAGCTAAAAGCAAAATACTGCGGATGCTGGAAGTTGGAAATAAAAACAAATTCAGGAAACACCTAAGCAGGCCTAGCAGTGTGTGTGGAGAGTGAAACACATGTTTTAGTCTGCAATCTTACATCAGAACTGAGAAGAGAGAGAAATGTAATTGGTTTGAGCAGGGTGAATAGAACAGATGGGAAGGCCTGTAATAGAGCAGAAGGTCAGGACAGATTAAATTACAAGAGATTTCATGGCAAAAAGCTACAGAGAATAGTAATGGGACAAAACAAAAAAATACACATTCTTTGGCACCTATTTTCTGTCTTCTCCTATTACCACACCCTGTGGTTTTGAACTATGAAGCCTCTTATCACGTAATCTGTCCTGCACCCTACCCCCTTTTTTATACTGCGGACATTGGGATCTGAAACAAAAACAGAAAATGCTGGCAAATCTTAGCAGTTCTGACAAGCATCTGTGGGGAGAGAATAGAGCTTCGTTTCAAGTCTTGAAGACGAAGGGTCATCTAAACTTGAAACGATGGCTCTATTCTCTTCCCATCAATGCTTGTCAGAGCTGCTGAGATTTGTCAGCGTTTTCTGTTTATATTTCTAACTTAGTTTTGTGAAAAGTCAGATTTGCAATGCTTGCACACTCTCCCTCTCTCTCTGCAGATGCTGCCAGTCCTCCTGTCTATTTTCTGCATTTCCTGTTTTTAATTTTCTATTGATGGCCTTTGGTTTTTGGGAAACCAATGAAAACATCTGTGTCCATCCTGTCAAACCATTTTGTAATCGTAAAGATCTCAGTTCTGTGAAGGCATTTTGATTATCTGTAACTGATGCTCTTGAAGTGCTGTTTGGGGAGGAAGTGGGGCTATCTGCATTTAAATAACCTCTTGCGTCTTTGCTTTCTTTCCTTCCTGTGGCAATATTGTACTTTGACTATAGGCAATGCCTGATGAGCGTAAGGAGGATATTCATGAACCCTACAGCTACGAGTTACTAGATCAGAAAATAAATTCCTGAATTTCATTTTGGAAAGCAACATACTAGTAATTTTTGGAGAGAACAGTTTTGTTTCAGTTTAACCCAAGGGGTATGTGAAACTAATGGACGTTTTTGTGCCCCATGTTAACCTTGTTTTTGTGTTGATTTGAAGAATTTTTTTTATTCAGTTGTGGAGCATAGGCATCATTGGGGAACATTTATTGCCTATCTCTAGTTGCCCTTGAGAAGGTGGTGATGAAGGTGGTGGTGAGTTACCCCCTTGAATTACTGCAGTCCATGTTCTGTGGGTTGACCCACAATGCTGTTACGGAGGGAATTCCAGAATTTTGACCCAGCGACTGAAGAAACAGAAACATATTCCCAATTCAGGATGGTGAGTGGCTTGTAGGGGAACTTGCAGGTGACGGTATTCCCATGTATCCGCTGCCCTTGTCCTAAGTGGAAGTGGTTGTAGGTTGGGAAAGTGCTACCTAAAGATCTTCGGTGAATTGCTATATTGTTGACGTTTTGTCTGTTCCACTAAATGACTGATGTTGCTTCATCTGTGAAACTGGTCTGACAGCTCACATTTAAGTTCAGAGTTACCAGTCAGATCGTATTTTATGGTTTTGACATTTACCACAAGATGTAACATATCATTATGAATATATGATTATGAATGTTACAGATGTGGAATTGTGTAATTATATGCAGTGCTAAGTGAGATGATTATGTGGACAGAACGTGACAACTGTGTAAAAATTGTGATTTTTACAATGCATTGGTTTTCCCTTTCTAAAACTAAAGCAGAGCTTGGACCTGAGATAGAAGCTAGATGCAGAAACAGCAAGTTTCAGTTCTTTTTTAAAAAAAGTGCACTGGTCTGGTGAAACAGAAACTTCTTTTAGATATAAAATGAAAGCAAAGTACTGCAAGTGCTGGAAATCCAAAATTAAAAAAAAAGTGCTGGAAATTCTCAGCAGGTCGGCAGCCGTTGTGGTGAGCAGAACAGAACATTTTGAGTCAAATGTGACTTTTTGTAGAATCAGAATCCTATACAGTGTGGAAGTAGGCCATCTGGCCCATCAAGTCTGCACTGACAACAATTCCACCCAGGCACTTTCCCATAACCCTACTTATTTATCCTGCAAGTCCCCTGATGCTAAGGGGTAATTTAGCAAGGCCAATCCACCTAACGTACACATCTTTGGAGAATAGGAGGAAACCAGAGCACCCGGAGGAAACCCACATGGACACGGACAGGAGTGCAAACTTCCCACAGGCAGTGACCTGAGGCTGGAATTGAATCTTGGACCCTGGCGCTTTGAGGCAGCAGTGCTAACTACCGTGCCGCCCAAAACATTGTTACGTTCAGAATAGGCAGTTCTGAAGAAGAATCAATTTTGACTCCAGACAGACCTCCTCAATGTTTCCAGCACTGTCTTTTTACTTTCTTCATGCATGTTGAATTTGGGAAAAGATTGTAGTTCTGTGACGAAGTACAATGCTACAAGCACTGTACTCACAATGCTTGTAGTGTGATTACATGGCTTGGTCTACCAAATTGAAAGCAGCTCCAATACCCCAGGTCCACCCTTCTAGTCCTGATCCTGAGGCATTGTGTTCAATTGCTGTTATAATTGGAATGGAAAATGGACTAAATGATTGTCGTTAAGTCAATTTACTCGTACAAAGTTATACGCAAAATTTCCAAATTTAACCCTGTATGTGTGGTCACTGGAAATTGACATCCAATTTACACTTCAATAGCAGTGACAGCTGATAACCTCACTGTAATTATTACAGCAAAATCCGGGCCAGTGAGATTAATACAGTATGTATCTCTTTTGAAATATCTCTCGTGGGAGGCATGACGCACAAAACAAATAATACCCAGCAACTATCTTCAACTCTTTGTCATTCCATCACCCTATTTTCTTCAAATTTGTGAACAGCTGGTGTGTAACTTTTGCTCTGTTTTAAATGCCCTGAATTTTATACTCTTTGCACGTGCTGTGTAATTTGCTGAATCGCATAACCAATGTGAATTTCCAGTTATATACAGCAAAAAGGATAATGAATTACGAATGTGCAATTCAGTTTTGATAAAACCTTGAAGCTTCATTTTCTTTTTAAGAACAAGACTGGAGCTGTTATAAATTACATGCATATATTTTTTAACACTTGTTTCAGAGTTGTACCTGAGCATGGTGGGTTGATGTGCTGGATTGGATGCTGTAGGTGAAATAGTAATTAATTACTTGATGCCACCCATATTTATGTTGAATTTGTTTCTTTCTATCCGTCAGCAGGTTACTAGGAAACCAGCTATATGATGTGAAAAGGTCTTTTGACTAATTTCAAGTGTTGTCAAATCAAGTCCAAGATGGGATGCAGTGCTTCATCCTGTCAGCTTGGATCTTGTTTGCCTGTCTTGCGGGGACCATGAATTGGATTCATTTTAAATTAGGTTTATTGAACAAGTAAGGAATGGATTTGGGTTTGCCCAGCCCACTCTGAGCATTGGCTTTGTAACTTTGAGTGTTTTAAAAAATGTAGTGGATTCATAAACATCCTAAACAAAGATCAGATACAGCTGCCTTGAGATTATGATTTGAACCTGAGAGTTAAGATTGCATTATTTTAAAACTGAGACCTACCTTCCTGACATCTCAATTTTGTCTCCTCCTTGTTGCCCCATGCATCTGCAATAAATACCTGGGAGGACAAGGAACCCTTTGTAAGACTGTTCTCTTGCTGCCCACGAAGAGAGACATTAATATTTTCCTAGCTTTGCATTTCTACCTTTTTAATCACCCCCCACTCCTTTCCCAGTTTCCTGTAGTTTTAAGATTCAAAGCTCAAAACTGCATAACTGAGATTTAAAAATTTGTACAATGCAATCATCCATTGGCATTGCCAGTACCTCACTTCCATCTGAGTGCAAGTGCAGTGGTTAGCACAGGAACCCAGTTTGATTCCCAGCTTAGGTCACTGGCTGTATGGAGTTCTCCCCATGTCTACATGGATTTTGTCTGAGGTCTCCAGTTTTCTTCTACAGAGGATGGTGACTTGGGATTTTCACAGTAACTTCATTGCAGTATTAATGTAAAACGTACTTGTAACACTCTTAAGCACAGTACCTATTGCAATTATTGTATAATATATTAAAATTGATTATCGTTGCTCAGCACTGGGCCATTTGCCTACTTTTCTTTATGCATAATGTTTTAAAGTTTGTTTCCATTGCCATTCCTGCAACTGTATTTTCTCTCTTGAAATCTTTTTGCTGTCCACCATCCACAGCTTGGAGGAAGAAACTTTATGCCCAGCGATGATATTACAACACTAAAGCACAGACTGAAAACAAAAATGAATTGATACTGATGTCAGAAATTTGCTGTAAAATATCTTTTTAGCCATTCTCCCTTTTAATGGGATCACATAGTGGTTAGCACTGTTGTTCACAGCACCAAGGACCCAGGTTCAGTTCCCAGCTTGGTCACTGTCTGTGCGGAGTCTGCATGTTCTCCCCTTGTCTGTGTGGGTTTCTTCTGGGTGCTCTGATTTCCTCCAATAATCTGAAAGACGTACTAGTTAGGTGCATTGGCCATGCTAAATTTTCCCTCTGTAACCCAAACAGGTGCCAGAGTGTGGCCACCAGGGGATTTTCACACTTACTTCTTGCAGTGTTAATGTAAGCTTACTTGTGACACTAATAAATAAATACTAAAAAAAACTTAATGTAGGTAACTTTTAGCTACACCATTGGACCTATTTCTGTCATGTTAGCAGATTTGAATGAACATTCTCCATTTGCGTGTGTGCCTCAGGAAAAACATCTGTCAGATGTGAAAATTAACCTTTTCTCTTAAAACAAGTAACATTCTATCAGTATCAATAAGCCAATATTAGATTGGCTTCTCAAATTTGAGATATTTTCCCTCACAGGTGTAGTAGATTACCATAAGGTCCTTTCATAAAATGTAAATAAACAATTATTTGAAGAATAGTTATTAAATCCCAGATTGTTAATTTTAATTGAGAATGCATGCATATATTAAGGTAAACCTATGTGACACAAACTGCAGATGCACTAAAGCTATGGCTAGAGAATTCAGTTCACGAGTATGTTTGTGTTTTGTACAGGTAAAGCCAAAGGAGAAAAAGAGAAACTTCCAGAGCCACAAAACAATAAAGGTAATTTAAAAAAAAAAATAAATCTGATATGTGGAGCGTGCTGGTGAGAACTGAAGCATTTGCCACAAAATAAGGCTATCACAATAACTGATTACCAAAATTACTAGAGTTTCATGGTTTGCCTCATGATTATAACAGACAATTACAATAAGGTCCCTATGTTAGAGGGTTTTAGTGTTTAATAATACTGAAAATTTTCAACCATTAGTCTTTATCTTTCAGTACATGACATCTTGCTTTAGCAGATACCTCATGCTCATATCCGTGATGTTGAATGATAACTGTTCATGCCTTAATTGGAATTTAGATAGGACTAAAGTTATCAAATGTAAAGATGTGTGGCGCACTAGTTTCAAGTAAATACTTGAAATGTGATGTATGAAAGTAAAACACTGCAAATATTTAGCAAGAAATCATGTAGTTATAATGCCATGTCATAGAGACTGGTCTTTTCATTGTTGTTTGGGGATAAGCAGTGAAATTGTTTAATTCAACCTTTACTTTAAAGACCATGAAGTGTACTCTCCGTAGAAAGAAGTAAATAATATTCGCACCTAATGTCAGCTAGAATCTAATTGTTGGAAATTAAAATTCTTCTGCTGTAATTTATTTACTTTTTGAATATATTTTAGATACAAACATAATGGAGTTATTTTTTTTTTGGAATCAACTGGAGTATGTTTGTTCCCAGGGACATCCAGATGTCAATTAACTGGCCTTTCCGATGCAGGAGAAACTTGTATGGTGATTGCAAATATCGTTTAGAATTTTTTTTTCCTGTGTGTAGCATGGAATATTTTAACTTCCTGATTCTTGTGTTGCTTATAGCTGTTTATTTTGTAAATTGTCTTTAGCTTTGGGCTGGCAATATACAACATTGTTTGGATCAGTGGGCACTGATACTTGGTGGTGAGGCTGCGGGGGTCAGAGGAGAGAATTAATGGGCAACATGGAAAACATGGTGGTGCATACAGGAACAATGGATCAAGATGTGATGAGGTGGAGCGCTGTTGAGTGCTGATATCCTTCTTTGGTTAAGGAGACCAAATTTTACACCGTACTCCAGTTCTGATCTTGCCAAAGTCAGTTATAGCCAGACTTCCTTCCTACTGTACTCAGAATGCCAACATATCATTTGCCTTTTAGTTACCTGCCTACTAACTTTGTAATTTGTATACAAAGATTCCCCTCTCCCTTTAAATATCAATATTTCTGAGTCACTCAGCTTTTAAAAATAATCTGCTTCTTTCAAAGAGAGTGATTTTGCTTCCTCACATGTTTGAGTAGTTTTTTCAACAGACAGAAAGCAGAGTTCTTGATGGGAGTGGATATCAAGTGGTGGTCAAGCAGCAGACTGAAAGAGGAAAGGTGAAAAGTAAAAATGCACTGTCCAAAAAGGGTCTTTAGGAATTTTTTTTCCAATGCTGGAACACAGTAGCTTAAACATTGAAAGTCAATGACAGAATAGGTTATGAGAAGTGGGTCAGCTGTGGAGGAATGTATTGTATGAGCAGGGACATGTAACTGAAAATTGCGGGACAGTAGAGGAATTTGAAGGTAAGAGTGAAGATTCTTGATTCTCTAGATATGAATCATTGAAACTTGGTGAAATGTACATCTGTGCTCAATCCATACAGCAGTAGGAAATAATAGTGTATTGGAGCTGTCAGTTGCTGAGAGTTTAGGCCACTGTTAAGAAAAACAGTTTAAAAGTAAGTTCTTTATATACATAGTAGTCCCAGTCTTATTGCAGTGCATGTAGTTATGATTAAACAACCTCTTTCTTGGGAATTCATGAATGTAAATTGTTTACAAATATTTTATTTTTATTCCATAATTTAGAATTCTGTGTAGTGCTCTTGTCAGCTAAATATTTTTGTGAGGGAATATGAGCTGGTGAGGTGGGTGGGGGGGGAGGGTAAGAGAGATCATTCAGCCCCCTTAGCCTGTTATGCCTTCAGAAATGCTTGAGAACTAGATGGCAGCTGTCTGGATTGCCCAGGCTAGACATGTCTGCAACTAAATTGAACCCATTAGAGGATAGTTCAGACCATTCCAAAAAAGAACGGAAAGGCTATGGAGTTGATGAGGAGGCTGGAGAAAGAAGAAGAAACAGTCAACTGCAACCTTGGCTGGTGAGCATTTTAAAATTCAAGGTAACATTTCCAAGAAGTTTTTAAGTTTTGCCACCTTTTTCTGTCTGCCATTTTACTACTACCAGTTGATTGCTTCAAAGTGTGTTGAAAAAGGATCCACTAATTGCTAAATGCAATTAGTTTTCTGATAGACGAGGGAATTAAGGATTATGGGGTGAAAGCGGGAAAGTGGAACTGATTCACTTCAGTTCAGCCATGATCTTATTGAATGGCGGTGCAAGCTTGAAGGGCTAGATAACATACCTCTGCTCCTATTTCTTATGTTCTTCTGAAGGACTTGTAAAGATGTAATTAGCCAATGGACTTATAAAGAAGTAATTAGCTTAGGTGTTTGTTCTGTGATATTATTTGAATTGTCAAACCTAGACTTGCAGGATTGTTTGAAGCACATTTAAGATCAAACCAATAACAGAAAAAAGAACTTTTAATTTGCATGACAGATTATCAAGTTTCCAAAATATCTGAGCATCACATTTCAATTTTTTGGTGCAGTGATTATTCTTGTATTAGTCAACGTGCATGTTCAGCATTAGCATTTCTTTGTTCATATGATGCAAGATCTACAGCATTTTAAAAAAACAAATGTTACCCTGTGTGTGTGTGTGTAATATATGTATATAGTTATACCGAGTATAACTATAAATATGAGGTTGTTCACCTTGGAATCAAAAACAAGAAGGCAGATTACTACCTGAATGGCTGTAAATTGGAAGAGTGCAGCTGGACCTAGGTGTCCTTGTACATCAGTCACTGATGGAAAGCATATAGTTGCAGCAAGCACTAAAGAAGGCAAATTATGTGTTGGTCTTCATTGCAAGAGATTTAGAGTATAGGAGTAGGGATGTGTTGTTGCAATTATACAGGGCCTTGGTGAGGCCACACGTATAACGTTATGTGTAGTTTTGGTCTCCTTTTCTGAGGAAGGATATTCTTGTTCTTGAGGGAATGCAGCGAAGTTTACCAGGCTGACTCTGGGGATGGTGGAACTGTTATTTGAGAAGAGATTGAACAGGTTAGGATTGTTTTCACTGGAGTTCAGACAAATGAGTTGGGTGACGGGGTGGGGGGGGGGGAGGGGTAGGGTGGTAATCTCATAGAGACTTATAAAATTCTAACAGGGCTGGACAGGGTAGATGCAAGGAAGATGTTCCTGATGGTGAGGAGAGACCAGAACCATGGGTCACGGTCTGAGGATTTGGGGTAGGCCATTTAGGACTGAGATGAGGAGACATTTTTTCACCTGAATAGTGGTAAGCCTGTGAAATTCATTACCAAGGAGGTAGTTGATGCCAAAATATTGAATGTATTCAAGAGGTGGCTAGATATAGCACTTGGGGCGAATGGGATCAAAATTTGTGGGGAGAAAGCAGGATTACATATTGAGTTGGATGATCAGCCACAGTAGACCAAATGGCCGCCTGCTCCTATCTTTTATGTTTCTATTTCTTGATATACTTTGTTTTCTCTCTTTTTCTCTCTCTCTTTCAGCTATACTTATGTCATAACTCTTTTTTGAATGGCTCTTAAAGTTATAAATGTCATCTTCTATTTGATCATGGTTTTGTCATTTTTGTGAACTTGATCTTGAATTCCAGTGGATGTTGTATCCTGCTGGAACTTTGTTCATGGGCTTACCTTCTCGTGCTGTTTTTTTTTCTCCTGGTTCCAATCATAGCTGTCCTGACAGAATAGCACATATCCTCAAATTATACCATAATAATTAATGTCAGTCTTCTCCTCGATTCTTTTAATTGTGTATCTGCTTGATGACAGTATCAAGAAGCATAGGATAAGAAACAACATTTGTGCTTGATTTTATATTTTCTTGGTTTCAGCCTCACTAATTGGCTTAGAGTCCATAAATACTGCTGCCTTTCACTGCATCAGCCATTTCCACCTGCCGTCTCTGGTTCCTTGCAGTTAGATGCATTGACCATGCTAAATTCTCCCTCAGTGTACCTGAATAAGCACTGGAGTATGGCAACTAGGGGATTTTCACAGTAACTTCATTGCAAGCCTTGAATGTAAGCCTATTTGTGATACTAATAAATAAACTTTAAACTTAAAAAAATCTTTATCAGTTAAAGTGCATTATATTCAATACTGAGCTTTGTTTCTCTACATCTATACTTCTCACCATGATCTTTTTATCATTTGATATTATCTATTTCAGACTTTACTCTTTCTTTCAGAAACTTAATTTTAGCACTCGTTTTTTAAAAACCTCTTACATTCGAAATGATTTCTGAACTGACCCCTTCACGTTCAGCATTGCTTACCTGCTTGCACTTTCATTGCCGTGGTCCAAACCAGCTTCTGTTGGTTCCTTGTGCCTCCATGAATCAATTTCAACAATCCTGTCCTTCAAATGCCCCCATGGTGTTGGCCTAATTCAATGACCTGCTTCAGCATCATGTCTTTGGAAGTGGTTCTAAAATTTACATTCACAGTTTTAGTCATAGCACAAGGACTGATGTTTAAAAAGCTTAAACCAATTGTAGTTTGCAATCCACAAATAAACAGGTTTTGTTTGCAGTGAAGTTTATCAGTGTTTGCTTCTGTCCTCGTGCTTTTTTTTACTGATTTCCTCAACCAACTCTATCAACATTTTGTAGGCAGATGCTCTTAATTTTATAGTTATTCAAATATTTAAAATATTTAATATTTATATATATTTGGCTATCTAAAAATCCTGATATATTAATTACACCTGTATGACTTTTATTTGAAATACAATCTTTATAAATGTTTAGAACAACGATTCTTGTGTTTGACAACTGAGTGTCTTGAAAGCTTTTAATGCAGAAGTAAATGAAAAGGCGAGAGGTATTTGGAACATTGTTCTTCATATCAAATTTGATTTGACTTAATTTTATTGTTGGCACTAATGATTCACTGCTTTGGGAACAAAAATGTTATCTTAACTCAAAAGATTTTTGAAAACTGACTTGAAAATAGAGCAAGAGCACTTTCTCACACATAAAGGATCTTAAAATAGAGTCCTGGACTCTGAACTAGTTTCCCATGTGTTGTTGGTTTCATAAATTATTCTCGCCCTACTGTTGTACAGTAGGTATTGTTTATGCAGTGTTGTTGTCACCAGAACTTCAGTGAGTGCAGTGATGAAGAAGGCCATTTTTTTAATGCAGTTGTATTGTAATTATTTCCTTCCACCATGCTAAGGACCATCAGACATATCTACTTGCATTGAAAAGGTCACCTGGGTTGAATACACTTAAAGGTTTTGTCCTTCAGAGTTTGTTGTGTCTGGAAGAGATTATTTTGAGGTGCATAACATGGGGTTGAAGCGCTTGTGATCATTATTCTATCATTGATAGTGGTAATAATGAACAGTTTGAGATGATAAATTTAAAGAAAGATCTTCCATTTCTGCAGCAACTGCCACCTAATTGTGACACCCTGAAGTATATAACAGCTAGTACATTATTTCTGAAGATCAATCATAATAATGCTTGGCAATGTGGCAGATTGTTTCCATTTAGTTAAGTCCCATAAATGGCAAATGAGATCAATTTAAATTAAATCAGGAAACACAGGTCAGGCAGCATCTGTGAAGAGAGAAGAGTTAGCAGTTATGGTGATTTTTTTTGTCAAAACTTCAGAGTTTTTAAAAAAATTTTTAACTCGTAACTTTCTGATCCAGGCAAAAAGCACATCCGAAGGAAAGGCAGATTGAATTCAGTGTGATTTTCCTCTAGCTCCTTATCATTGAACAATCTTATGGTATTGTGACCTATGCAAAAGCAGCAGCCAGTTTGCATGCAACAAGATCTCAAAATAACAAAGAGCCATTATAGCTGGATTGTGGTGTAAAGGGATGAATGGTGGCCAGGACACCAGAAGAGATCTTTACAGAATTTCAGCAGGTGGATGTCTCATTTCAGACTTTGATATCTGGTGCTGTATTGGTAAATGTCACTAGATTAGTAATCCAGAGGCCTGGGCTAATGCACCCTACCATGTAGCTAGTGGAATCGAAAGCTATTGTCATTTGATGACCATGAAACAACCCTTGATTGATTGCAAAAAACTTGCTTGGTCCGATTTAATGCCCTTTAGGGAGGGAAAACTGCAATCTTCACCTGGCTGACATGTGATTCCAGATCCACCGCAATGTGATTGACTCTTAAGTGTGCTCTGAAATGACTTAACAGGCTAGCCAGTTCAAGGACACTTTGGGATGGGTAACAAATGCTGCCTTTTCTAGCCCACAAACGAATATAAAAAAGTTCTCTCAGTACTGAAGTGTCAGCAGATGGGGGTTTCTCCGCCACCAAGTTTTCAGGCAATGAGTTCCAGACTCCATTACCCTCTGGATGAAAATAAATCTGCCTAACTCCCCTTTTAATCCTTCCACATTATTTTAAATCAATGCCTCCTGATTATTGACCTCCCTGCTAATGGAAATAGGTCTTTTCTATCCACTCTATCTAGGCTACTAAAAATTTTATACATCTTAAATTAAATCTTCTCCTCAATTCTGAAAGAAACAAAGCCAGCCTGCCCTGTCTTTCCTCATGGCTAAAGTTGTCAATTTCCCCCAGTGTCCTTGTGAATCTATTCAGTCCTCTCTCTAGTATAATCATCTTTCCTGTACTGTGGTGACCAGACCTTTGCGCAGTATTCTGGTTGAGTCTAACAGGTGATTTCTGCTCTTTTCCTTTAGGCCTTGAGCTAACAAGGTAGACATTCCTTCTGCCTTTTTGATCACTTTATTTATCTGGCCTGCTATAACGGGGATGTATAGACGTACACTACCTCCATTCCAACACACTTTGTGGAATCCTATTGCTTATCATGAATTCCTTTGCCTTGTTAGTCTTTCCTGAATGCATAACCTCACATTCTCTCTCTAGATTGAATTTCATTTGCCACTTTTCTGCCCACCTAACCAATCTATTGTCACCTTCCTTTAGATACAGCTTTCTTCTTCACTATCTATCAAACAGCCAATTTTCTTATTGTCTGCAAACTTCTTGATTTAGACTTAAGTATAAGGGACAAAATTATCGATATATACTAAAAATATCAAGTGGCTACTTAGAAAAAAATCCTGTTGACCATAAACATTTGCTTCCTGTCACTAAGGTAATTCTGAACACTATTTCCCTTGGATTCTGCGAGCTTTCAATTTATTTATTACTTTCCTTGACTATTCTGTGCTTCTCTAAATGACATTTTATACTGGGTCTCAGAACTTTTTCCAATAATTTTCCACTACCAAAGTTAGTTTACCTTGTGTGTAATTGATTGCGTTATCCCTCCCCGCCTTTTAAATAGTGGTGCAACATTAGCAGTTCACCAGACTCATTAGAGTGGTTTGCACAAGAAGATTTACTGCTGGTAAGTTTTTAAACTTTGCTTCACATTCACATCTGAATTGTGGTTTAGCAGGGGACAAAACAGAATTAGTAAAACAAGCTTACTCCTGCCTCTTGCTTTCAAATTCACTCCAGTTTCTTCAGAAATACAACACCATTTGTATTGATGTGAAAGTGAAACTGCTCCATGTCAGCGAGAGATGATGAAGTAATAAAAATATATCAGAAGAGTTATTAAAAATTCGACATTTAATTAGTAAGAACTTCAACACAGGACTCTACATTGCTAAAGATACAAATGTATATATGGAGAGACAGTGGCGTAGTTGGTACAATGGCTGGACTAGTAATTCACGATAATGCTCTGGGGTCTCGAGTTCAGAAATTTGAATTCAATAAAAGCCTGGAATTAAAAGTCCAATGGTGACCATGAAACAATTGTCATAAAAACCCATCTAGTTCACTAATAGAGAAGGAAATTTGTTGTCCTTACCTGGTCTGGCTTACCTCTGACTCCAGAAGCACAGGGGTGAATAATAAATGCTGATTCAGCCATCAATGCCCACATCCCATGAACAAAAAAAAATTTTAACTTCTCAATATTTTGCAAAAATATTTTAAGTGATGAAAATGTATTTTGAAGTCTTGTTTTTGATTTGATTTATTATTGTCACATGTATTAGCATACAATGAAAAGTATTGTTTTTTGCGTGCTATACAAAGCATACCATTCATAGAGAAGGAAATGAGAGAGTGCAGAATATTGTGTTACATTCATTGTTAGGGTCTAGAGAAAGTTCAACTTAATACAAGATTTTGCATTACTGTGGACGGCTCGGTAGCACAGGGTTCGTAATGTTGCTTCACAGCTCCAGAGACCTGAGTTCGATTCCTGGCTTGGGTCACTGTCTGTGTGGAGCTTGCATATTCTACCTGTGTCTGCGGGATTTCCTCCAAGTGCTCCAGTTTTCTCCCACAGTCCAAAGATGTGCATGGAGTTAGGTGGATTGGCAAAGCTGAATTGTCTCTTAGTGTCCCTAGATGCATAAATTAGAGAGATTAGCGGGTAAAATACAGGGATAGGGCCTGGGTGGGATTGTTGTCGGTGCAGACTCAATGGGCCGAATGGCCTCTTTCAGCACTGTAGGGATTCTATAATTCTATGGTTTTATCTGAAGCCAAAATTATTTCCCCAGGAATGTTGATTCATAGAATCCTACAGTGCAGAAAGAGGCCATTCAGCCCATCGAGTCTGCATCAACCATAATCCCACCCAGGCTTTATCCCCCATATCCCTACATATTTATCCACTAATCCTTCTAACCTATGCATCCTGGGACACTAAGAGGCAATTTAGAATAGCCAATCAACCTTTGGACTGTGGGAGGAAATCCACGCAGAGTATAGGGAGAATGTGCAAACTCCACATAGACAGCAACCCAAACCAGGGGATTCGAACCCAAGTCTGTGGAGCTGTGAAGCAGCAGCAGTGCTAACCACTGTGCTACCATACCACCTGTTCGTTTTTGCAAGTGTCAGTTTTATCTCAGTGGTAGCACTCTTGCTTCTGAATCAGAAGGTAATAAGTTTCAAGTCCCACTGCAAAGACCTGCGTATGTAAGTTGCCTTTTCAGAGCAATACTGAGGGGATGCTGCACTGTTGGGTTTGTTAAAAAAAGGCCTTTGTCAGTCCTTTGAGATGGAGGTAAAAGATCCTACTGTACAATGTGAAGAGGAGTATGAGTGATGTGTGTCCAGATCTGCAGCTATATTCCAATCAAGGCAGTGGGGCCTTGATATGTGTAAATTGACTGCCGTGTTGCCCAAATTACAGTAGTGACTACATTGCAGAAGTATTTTGTTGACTGTAAAGTGTTTTGGGACACCTTGATGCTGTGATACACGCAAGTGTTTTTTTTTTAAACGATTCGGTTTGACCCATCACTTAGTGCAGTGAAGTGATGTTTGACAGACTGGAATTGGTACATCATGAAAATAAATTACTTTAGATTGTGTAGTGCAGGCTCTTCAGTTTAATGGTCGAAACCAACTGGATTTAAACCTCAGGTGTTGATGGGGTTAGTCATGTTGGTAAATGTCATGATTTCAAGGGAAATAATTGTGACTCAGTACATTTGGAAAACGTGAAATGATGTAAAACTGTCAATTTGAAAATGTGTCCATCTTGCTGTTTTACGACTTTTGGAACATTTGGAAGATGCCATTTTTGCATCTTGTAGCATTTTTTTCTGATAACTCTATTAAATCTAATAGTGAAGCTGTGATTGTGGTTGTAAATTTTATATTTAGAAGAAAATTATGCACTTTGTCCAAGTTGGTGAAATGATGCTGCCTTTCCAAACTGCAGATTGAATCCACGTTAGAATATTTCCAACTGTAAACTTCAGAAACTTGTATTATTTTCCAAAGAACTTCACTGTTGGATTTCAACACATGGATAAAACCATCCAACAAAATGTTATGTTGGCCCCATTCATCTCCACTCACTTGGCTCCTGCAGTATAAATTCATACCCTGTCAATTACAGTTGAACACTATCAACATTTCCTGTCGTTAGTGGCAGATATAATGTGTCGGTGCTGTGAGCATGATGAAGCATAATCTGCTCCCTTTAATTAAACAATTACAATATCTGTTTAAACTGCATACTTTCTCTAAATCAGTACCTACTGATTTAGGTTAAATTAAACTGGAATTATACATTCTACCTGGAACAATATTTAAATTTGTTGGTAACAAGATACTGTGATAATGTGGTTAGACAGATCCTGTTATGTAGGTATTTGGAAGAATTATTTCTGCTCGTAATTGTTGGAAATCATGTATGGAACACATTTTGAAAATATTACTAAGAATCAGCAGCCAAGAGCTTTAAGTATTTGTGTTTGATCAGAGTCACTGTCCTTGCACCTGGTAGTTACTTAGTTGGCTACTTCCTTTTTCTATTCCTGCCTTTCTTGCATGTGCTATTTCATTTTCCTATATTTACAGCGCACCAGACTCCTAACACACAGTTTTGCAGATACGCTGAGAACCTCCTGAATGAAGGCTTCCTTGCAGGTGGGGGAAGAGAATTGTGGGTAGGGATAGAAATTTGCATCGGTCATTCAACACTTTCTAGCTAGGTTCCTGACATTACTGGGGACCTGTGAACAAAACATCTGTGCACCTTCTGTGGTAATGAGCTGCAATTGAAGTCATGGTGCTGAAATGTTGTTAACTTTGTTCTCTCCACAAAGACTGCCACAGCTGCTGAATATTTTCAGCATTTTACATTTTTACTTCAGATTTTCAGCTTTTGGTATTTTGCTTCCTTTCCATACTCCCTCCCACCATCTGGGAGGTGAGAAACAGCACGAGCAGCAGGGCTAGAGAGAGCTTCAAAAGAGAAGCTTAGTCTGATCCGTAAGAAACAGTGTGAACAGCAGGGACACATGAACTTGGAGAGTAAAGTTAAGAGTTCAGTCCAAATGGTGAGAAGCAGCGTGAGCAGCAGAGCTACAAAGAGTGTTAAGAGTGAAGACAAGAGCTGAGTCAAGAAGCGAGGAACAACGAGAGAAGTGGGATTAGATCTTTTCCAATCAGAGTTGAAATTTAGAAAGAACAATTTCAGGTGTGAGTTTACAAGGATGCGAGTACTTGATTGGCTGGTAAGTATTTCCGATTGAAACTTGGGAATAAATTGGTAGCCTTGTCTTTTTTATATAAAGTAGGGTTTATTACTGCTAATAAGCTATGATAGTAGGAATTAGTAGCATTTTATTGATAAGATTTAACTACCACCAGTATGATGATGTAGGTATTGATGGGGTTTATGAATATTACTCAGGTTTATTAATATGTTCTATTGTATTGGTAAAGCTTTATTAATATTGGTAAGATTATGATCAGTGACAAGGTTATCATTTAATAAATAGAGAAAAACCAGGGCTGCTCCAACATGAAGAGTGCTACGTGGAGACTTTATAATGTTTCCCAAATTGTGGATAACCAATTCGCAGGAAGCGTCATTAGTTGCAACAACTTGAGCTCCGGATTGTGGAAATTTAAACGGCAGCTGGACTCACTGCGGTGCATTTCTGAGGCTAAGAGTTACGTGGATAGCACATATATAGATATGGTCACCCTGGAGCTTAAGAGTATGCAGGGAGAGAGGGAAGCAGGGATCACTCCAGATAATCTAAAAGGTACAGGTTGATAGAGCAGGACTCCCTATAAGCATTCCACTCTCCAACAAGTATTCCGTTCGAAATACTGATGAGAGTGATGGTTTGTCTGGGGAACACAGTCAGAGTCAGGCTGGTACATGGAGTGCAAGGAAAAGCAATCGTGAGAGGTGATTCGCTAGTTTGGGGAATAGATAGGTGTTTCTGTGGCCACAGATGTGAATGCAGGATGGTGCCTCCCTGGTGCCAGGGTCAAGAAGTGGCTGCAGACTCCTCTGAAGGAGGAGGATAAACAGCCAACACTGGTGGTCCACTTCGGTACCAGTGTCATGGGTAGAAAGGTGTGATCTTGCAGTCTGAATTTAAGGAGCTAAAAAAATTAGCAGGCAGGATCTCAAAAGTACAAAACAAAGAGCAAAGAACAAAACAGCATGGGAAACAGGCCCTTTGGCCCAATGAGCCCTTGCTGTCACCTTGATGTTTCCATTTCTACCCGTGATCCCTGCCTATGTTTATAGATCTATGCATTGAAACCAAATTTGAGACAATTTAGGGAGAATTTGTTCTGCCAGTCAGCTTAAGAGCACATCTTTGGGATGTGGGAGGAAACCGGACAACCGGAGAAAACCCACACAAGCACGGGGAGAATGCGCAAACTCCCACAGACATGGGCCCAAATCCATGTATCTGCACAGCTATAGTCATTGAGCTATTATGTTGCCCATCAAATGGTCCAGGTCAAGCATACACTAACGATGTGAACCACTAAGATACTCTCAAAATCCAAGAGCAGCCCTCTCACGACCCATCGCGTGTATGGCCCTTGTTAGATAAGGTGGACCAAAGTGCCTGCAGGAGAAAACAAATACATCAATATCATCGACAATTTACACACTTCCCAGGGAACTCCCAAGGCTCATGATCCCTATTTTAAATCAGTTTTCTATACCCCTCCAATCCCATTGTGTTCATGTGCCCATCTAAGTATTTCTTAAATAACTCCAGAGTGCCTGCCTCCACCACTTCACTTGGCAGTGTGTTCTATACCTCCACCACCCTCTGTGTGAAAAAATTCCCTTTAGCATCCAAATTATACCTTAACCCCCCTCACCCGAAGCCTGTCACCCCTCGTGCTATTTGAGTCCATCCTGGGAAAAAGCTTAACCCTGTTTACTGTATCTGTACCTCTCAATCTTGTACACCTCTATTAGATCTCCTCTAAGCCTATGTCTTTCTAAGGAAAACAATCCCAATTTGTTTAACCTCTCCTCGTAACTCAGACCTTCCATACCAGGCAGCATCCTGGTAAGCCTCCTCTGCACTCTCTCCAGAGTCTTCACGTCCTTCTTGTAGTAAGGCAACCAGAACTGGACGCAGTATTCCAAATGAGGTCTAACCAACGTTTTATATAACTGCAACATTAAAGGTCAGCTCTTGTACTCTATACCCCTTCCTACAAAGGCTAACATACTATATGCTTTCTTCACAACCTTCTCCACCTGCTCTGCCACCTTCAGAGACTTGTGCACCTGCACCCTCAGGTCCCTCTGCGTTTCTGTACTCTTAATAGGTCTCCCCTTTATCATATACCTCCCTCCTACATTCTTTCTCTCAAAATGCATCACCTTGCATTTATCAGGATTGAATTCCATCTGCCATCTGTCTGCCCAAGCTTACCAGCCTATCTATGTCCTGCTGTATCGCCTGATAATGCTCTTCACAATCCGCAAGTCCAGCCATCTTTGTATCATCTGCAAACTTGCTGATCACTCCACTTACCTCTTCCAAGTCATTTATATATCGTACAAATAGAAGAGGTCCCAGTACTGAGCCCTGCGGCACACCGCGAGTGACCGACCTCCAGTTAGAAAAACACCCTTCCACTATTACTCTCTGTCTCCTATTACCAAGCCAGTTACTTATCTATATAGCTACCTGTCCTTGTATCCCATGAGCCTTGACCTTTTCAACTAACCTCCCATGAGGGCCTTTGTCAAAGCCTTACTGAAATCCGCATAGATGACATTAATGGCTCGCCTTTTGTTGACCGTTTTCGTCACCTCCTGAAAAAATTCTACCAGATTTGTAAGGTATGACCTCCCCTTAACAAAGCCATGCTGCGTATCCCTAATCAGATCGCAACGCTCCAAGTGCCTATACGTTCAATCTCTAAGAATCCCCTCCAACAGCTTCCCTACCAGTGATGTCAAACTCACTGGAATATAATTTCCAGGGTTATCCCTACTACCCTTTTTTAAACAACGGTACAACATTAGCTATTCTCCAGTCCTCTGGGACCTCACCTGTGTCCAAAGAAGAGACAAAGATTTTCGTCAGAGGTCCAGCAATTTCACCTCACGCCTCGCTAAGCAGCCTGGGATAAATGCCATCAAGCCCCGGAGATTTATCAGTTTTAATGCTACCTAGAAGCACTAACACTTCCTCCCTTGCTATGGATATTTCCCTCAACTGGTCTACAGCTCCCTTAGAGACAGGACCGGTCAACAAGCCCCTCTCCTTCATGAATACCGACGCAAAGTACTCATTCAGGATCTCCCCCATTCCCTCATGTTCTAAGCACAGTTCCCCTCTGTCCCTAAGAGGTCCGATTTTTTTTTTCCTCTAACCACCCTTTTATTCCTAACATAGGAGTAAAAAGCCTTTGAATTTTCCTTAATCCTATCTGCCAAAACCACTTCATGCCCCCTTTTTGCCCTTCTAACTCCTAGAATACAGGAATACTCTCTCTATATTCCTCCAATGCTCTCTCCGTTCCCAGCTGCTTTGACCTAGCATCCTCCTAATTCTGTACACCCAAAAGAGCAAAGGATCACTATGATAGTCGGTAGGGAGTGAGATGGAAGCCTCTCTTTTCTTCCTAACCAAGTCCTCAATATCCCTAGTAATTCACAGCTCTCTAATCCTACCTTTCCCATCTTTCCTCTTAGCCGGCACATATCTTTCTTGCAACATTTTCACTATTCCCTTGAAAGAATCCCACATGCCTAGCGTGGGCTTACCCTCGAACAACTGTTCCCAGTCAGTTTCCCTAAGTTCCTGCCTAATCCGACTTAGCCTTCCCCCAATTTGGCACCCTCCCCCTAGGGCAACAAGCATCCTTTTCCATCTGTATCCTAAAGTAGACAGAATTACGGTCACTGTCAGTCACATGTTCCCCTACTACAACATCAACCACCTGCCCTGGCTCATTACTCAGAATTAAATCCAGTATAGCCCCCTCTCTAGTCAGACTAGCTACATACTGCTCCAATGATCCTTCCAGTACACATTTTACAAATTCCTCCCCGTCCAAACCCCCATCTCTAGGTACCTTCCAATCCACCACAGGGAGATTAAAATCTCCCACTATAACGACTCTGTTCTTTCTGCACCTATCCAAAATGCCATTACATATGCCGCCTTCAACGACCTGTGGGCTGTTGGGTGGCCTATAATACACCCCTAGCACAGTAATTGAACCATTCCTATTCCTCAACTCCACCCACAGCGACTCCACTCCTATCGCCTCTATATTGTCCTCCCTCTGCACTGCTGTGATGCTCTCCCTAAGTATTAAACGCCATTCCCCCACCTCTTCTGGATCCTCCTCTGTCACGCCTGAAACACTTATACCCAGGAATATTCAGTTGCCGCTGCTCCCCTTCCTTTAACCACGTTTCTGTCACTGCAACCACATCCAAGTTTCTTGCAAACATTAAGGCCCTAATTTTATCTGTTTTTCCTGTTATGCTCCTCGCATTGAAACAGAAGCACACCAGACCTCCAAGCCCACTCGGAACCACCACCTCCCTGGTGTATTTCCTCTCATCCAAGCTTACTTTATCTTCCATCTCGCTCCCTACCAAGCCATCGTAGTAATCCTTTGCTCTTTTGGGTGTACAGAATTAGGAGGATAAGACAGATGAAATGCATGGCTGGAAAGATGGTGCAGGAGGGAGGACTTTAGATTCTTGGGACATTGGGATTGGCTCGGGGAAAGCGGGACTTCTGCAGGGTGAACGCTTTGCATCTGAACAGACCCTGTCTCTTGCGGGGTGTTCGTGTTGTTTAGGAGGTTTAAAACTAATTCTGCAGTCGAGTTGGAACCAAGAAATAATATTAGCAAGGAATACTTTGGTGCGCAGAATACTTGGAGTGATATAGCACACTAGATTAGAGAACAATAAATTAATGGTGAGATCAGTGTAAAGGAGAAAGTAATAGACTTTTTAAATTGGGGTTGCTGTGCATGCTTGTGAATGCACTGAATGTGGTAAATAAGACCACGTTCTTATTTGAGTTATGTGTAGATTGCCGTATGGAAATGTGATGTTGTTGCTATAATAGATCTGACTCAAGGGCAGGATTGTTTGTTAAATATCCTTGGATACAAGCTGGTCGGTTAGGAAAGGAAGAAAAATGGAAATGGTGTAAACAAAGGACATCATTGCAATGTTAAGCACAGTGGATTTCCCAGAAGGATCAAGGTCATAATATATTTGGTTAGAGCTGAAGAAAGTGCTATCACGTTTATTGGTGTAGTCAATAGGCCAGCTCCTAGTGGGGAGAATATAATGGAATAAATTTACAAATAAGTTACAGAGGGGTGCAAAATATTGAGTAGTAGTAAGAGGGGACTTAAATTATCAAATATAGACTGGGATAGTCATTGTTAAGAACCCAGCTGATGTTAAATGCTAAGGTATTCCGAATCCCAGAAGGGAAGCTTGGAATGTCGGTTCTTAACCTTATTTTTGCAATTTGGTATAATGTGAGGGAAGATGTGAAGAATATTCCAGTCTTGTTGCCATAAAACAGATAAGAAAAGCAACCAAAGATATACATATAACTATCTCAATGAGTATACACTAAATCTTTAAACTGATCCATTTTCAAAATCTCTATTTTCCTAACCTCAAAGCTAACCATCTTTAAACAACATTCCACAAGTTTTAAAGTGGTAAGCAAAATCCAGCAATAGTTACCACACTCGGCACCTGTATCTGTTGTGGGGTTGTTTCTTGCTTAGAATAGACATAATGGCTATTCAAACAAAATTTCTCCAGGCACTCGTTTGGAGTGAAAACAGCTTCGTGCTGTGTATGGCAGTGATCTTGGAATAGCTGTCTGTATAGGATGAACTCTGCCAGTGGTTTTTTTTCTCTATTGCAACTATCTTTCTTAGAAGTCCTACTTAATTATATTTCTTACATGAGCTTACCCTTTGAGAATGTAGGTGTGAAACTCACTCTTATCATTTCTTTTGAACTTTTACCATTTTGCTGAAGTTCTATGCTTCATTGTTACCCACTTGCCTTGGGTAAATATCTGTTTTACACTGTTGTTAGGCTAATCTGCCTATTCACCTCAACCAACCAGTCTTCCTAACTAATTTCCATTTGAGAATACTTTGTTCTCTTTTAATCATACCACAAAGTAGTTGATATCAAAACATTGTGTGATTTTTGAAGAAAAATTAAATGTGGCACTTGAGGTTAAAGGGATATGACGGAAGGCAACTTCAGGACATTGAATTTGATGATCAGCCATGATCACAGAGAATGGCAGAGTAGGTATGAAAGCCAAATGGCCACTCCTGCTTCTAGTTTGTATACTTGTATGTTCCCCACAAGGAAGCATTCCCAATTATTTGATGATTTAATTTTTATCTCATCATGACCTCTTAATATAAAGGGCTGATAGGGGCAAGAGTTTCTAAGAGTGTGTTCAGGAAAATTTTCTTGTGTATTTCCAGTCCAACAAGGAAGGAGGCACTGCTAAACTTGGTTCTTGGGCATTAAGCAGACCAATAAGGAGAATATTTACAGAATATTTTGATTATTATATTATATGTTTTAGGCTAGCCATGGAAAAGGACAAAGAAGCATCCAATGCAAGAGAGATTAACTGGGGGAAAGCCAGCTGCAATTGGGTAAGAAAGGATGTAAATGTGGAAATTGCAAAGGTATTAGTCATAGTTTTCAGTCTTTCTTAGATTTGGGTGTACCAGAGGATGGGGGAATTGTTACACCATTCTTTAAAAAAGGATGTAAAGATAAGCCCAGCAACTGCAGGCCAAATTAGTTTAAAGTTGGTGATGAGGAAACTTCTGGAAACAATAATTCAGGACAAAATTCATTGCGTCATGGACAAATGTGCATTAATTAGGAATGCTAGCGTAGATTTTCAAGGGGAATATATGTTTAACTAACTGGAGTTTTTTTGAAGAGATAACAGGAAAGGTTGTTGATGTGGTGTACATGGACTTCCAACAGCCACTATTATATGAAAAAGAAGATAATGCAGGTTTACGAGGGAATGGTATTAGATGATCACATGGAGAGCTGGTGCAGCCATGATAAACCAAATGGCTGCCGCCTACAATTCTGTGATTCTATGAAGCAAAAGCAAAAAGAAATGTAATATGATAACATGTGGAACTAAAATAAGTGTGCTGTTTTAAATTGATATGCTTAGTAATGGAAAATACATCTTGCTTCAGTATCAGTAAGTATCATGTATAGCATCAGAACATTTTCAGCCCATTCAATTTGATTGTCACATGTATTAGTGTACACTGAAAAATATTGTTTCTTGCGCACTAAACAGATAAAACATACCATACATAGGGAAGGAAAGGAATGAGTGCAGAATGTAGTGTTACAGTCAAAGCTAGGGTGTAGAGAAAGATCAACTTAATGCAAGATAGATCCATTCAAAAGTCTGATGGTAGTAGGGAAAGGAGCTGTTTTAGAATCTGTTGGTACATGTCCTCAGACTCTTGTATCTTTTTCCCGATGGAAAAAGATGGAAGAGAATATGTCCGGGGTGCTTGGCTGCTTTGCCAAGGCAGCAGGAAGTGTAGACAGTATTAAGGGATAGGAGATGGTTTGAGTGATAGACTTTGTTCATGACTTTATGTTGTTTCTTAGTCTTGGTCAGAGTCATACCAAGTGGTAATACAATCAGAAGAAATGTTTTCTATGGTGCATCTGTAGAAGTTAGAATCTAGAATTTAGAATCCCTACAGTACAGAAAGAGGCCACTCGGCCCATCGAGTCTGCACCAACCACAACCCCACCCAAGTCCCACCCCCATATCCCTATGTATTTACCCACTAATCCGTCTAACCTATGCATTTTAGGATACTAAGGGCAATTTTAGCATGGCCAATCAACCTAACCCATACATCTTTGGACTGTGGGAGAAACCAGAGCAGCACCCGGAGGAAACACTATGCAGACATGAGGAGAATGTGCAAACTCCACATAAACAGTGACCCAAGCCGAGAATCAAACCCAGGTCCCTGGAGCTATGAAGCAGCAGTGGTAACCATTGTGCTACTGTGCCACCTGGTTGGTGAGAGTTGTAGCAAACATGCCAAATTTCCTTAGTCTCTTGAGAAATTAGGGGCCTTGGTGGGCTTTCTTAACTATAGCATTGGCATGGAGGGACCAAGATAGGTGGCATCTAAGAACTTGAAGATCGCGACCATTTTTACTATGATCCATTGATGTAGACAGAGGCATGCTCTCCACTACACTGCCTGTAGTCAATGACTAGCTCCTTTGACATTGAGGGAGAGTTTATTGTTGTAGCATCAGTTCACCAGATTTTCTATTTAATTCCTTACTTTGTCTCCTCATTGTTTGAGATCCAACTCACAATGGTAGTGTTTCGGCAAACTTGAAAATCGAGTTGAAGGAGAATTTGGCCATACAGTCAGAGATGTATAAGGAGCATAATAAGGGGCTTTACTATTATATAGGACTTTGTGTGAATGGGATCAAAGATTATGAGGAAAATGCAGGATTAGGCTATTGAGTTGGATGGTCATAAAACATAGAAGCAGAATTAGACCACTTGGCCCATCGAATTTGCTCCACCACTTCTGACTACTCGTAAAATTAACAAGATCTGAATAACTTCATTTCTCATTGTGCTTTTTCTTTTTAAATGATTTAAAAATAATTGTCCTTAAATGCACATCCTTAGTGATTTAATTCCAGTGTTAGTATCTTTATTTCCTTCAATAATGAGTCTAAGACAGCCTATGTACAATTATTTAAACAGCATGAAATCTATTTAAATGGAATACATTTTCATTGTTTTAGCATTTTGTAAGAGTTATAATAGTAATTACTCCCCTTACACAAAATAAAGGCATTATTCAGTGGAACACTGATGACATTAAAGAAAACATAAAGTGCTTGTTCAGCTGAATGACGCAAATCTTGGCATTTAACATGGCTTCACACATACACATTGGCAATGGCCAGCTCCTGTGTATTAATGGTGAAGACTGAAGTGTATTGTGTGAATTGTGGGTTCTCCCTATTTCTAGGAGCTTGCGTTAGTAAAGTTATTCTCCTATTGCCTGAGTTGTTCTAGTCCATAACAATTTGTTTTCAGTGTTCTTATGATTTGTATGTTTTAATTTGTGTAACTTGTTATTTTTGGTGATGACTATCTCCTTTTTGTATTACAGTAGGGTCGCTGTTGAGGTGGCGACACAGTAAGTAGCACTGCTGCCTCACAGCGCAGGGGCCTCGGGTTTGATTCCCGGTTTGGGTGACTGTGTGGAATCTATGTGAGTTTCCTCCGGGTGCTCCAGTTTCCTCCTACAGTATAAAAGATGTGCACATTAGGTACATTGGCCATGTTAAATTCTCCCCAAACAAGCACTATAGTGTGGTGACTAAGGGATTTTCACATTTACTTCATTACAGTGTTAATATAAGCTTATTTGTGGTATTAATAAATAAACTTTAAACAATGTCGACACCAAAGTGATATATCGCTGTCTACAAAAGGTGTAATTTTTTCAATTCTTAATTGTTAAAAAAAATTATTTAAGTTTAATGATTCAGCAAATATGTGAATTGGAGGATTAGACTTATTTTTTCCAGCTTATTTGTTGCTTTTTGGACTAAATTAAATATGGATTAAATTATAATGGTGGTGGGCAACTCTGCAGTTCCCAATGGGAGTTTTATTATTATTACCTATAAGTTTTGGCATTTTAAAAAGAACTTGCTGAACAATTGTTAGTAAACTTTGGCTATTCCTTACTGAAATGTAGATACCACCTTCTAATGGGGAGAACATATGTTGCTGACTTGAGTTTGGGTATCCCTTATACATAATTAAGGAACATTCATGTGACCATGCAATCAAGTTAGAATGGATGTAATTAGATTAAGAAATTGTCATTTAAGTTAATTGACTTTAAGTACATCATCATGTAATGAGAGATATTGAACCTGCCATGGGTTTTGCACAGCATGTCCTGCAATTAAAAGCCCCTCTTTTAATATTTCGCTCATTGTTTATTCCCCAGAAATTTGTGTTGGTGAAAGCCTTATGCTGGGAGAGCTCAGCTTTCAGAACAGGTCTAAGACTTCCAAAATAGACTCTATTTAGGATCTTTTGAAAAAGAATCTTCAACCTTTTTACTCAACAAGTATAAGAATTTTCAAGCCCTCATGTTCAGAACCATAAAAGCAAGCTGGCAAAGTCCTAGCCAAATGCCATCTGTCCATCATTTGCTGTCTTTCAAATGGATCCCATAATTTTGCCATATTAATTCTATTGTCGTTTAGGTTAGGTTTCTACCAAAGTAATTCTCTCAATACTTTCCCTTTTTATTTTGCAGCTCCAGCCACTAGTCCTGTTGCAACTCCATCACCGAGTAGGAACCATGCACTCCTGGAAGCTGCAGGACCAAGTAACGTGGCGATCAATGCTATCTCTGCCAACATGGACTCCTTTGCACGTGGCAGAACAGCAGTTCTCAACCAACAGCCGATTCATATGGAAGCTGCTCACTTTGGAGACTTGGGTAAGGGTAGAATTTGTTAATTTGAACCCATGATAATTAAACATAAGACATCCTTAGATATGGATTGAGAGATCGCATGTGGCAAAGAGCAAAGAACAGTACAGCACAGGAACAGATCCTTCGGCTCTGCAAGTCTGCGCTGATCACGTTGTCTTATGTAGATCAACCACCCTCTATTCCCTCTTCCCTGTCTGCTCATGTGCCTATCAAGATGAGTCTTAAATGCTGTTAATGTGTCAGCCTCAACCACTTCACTCAACGGTGCATTCCTAGCCCCCACACTGTAAAAACCGTCTAAAGTTTTTGATCTATTATTGTATCACTGAGTGTTATATTTGCCACAGTCCCAACATTGAAAATGTTTTAAAGCATCCAGTAAAATGATTTGGCAATTAGAAGTCTATAGTCAAAAGCCAGACATTCTCCTGATGCTGTGGATTTAAATTTTAAATTTGATTTTTATATTTTTATTCAACTAAGTATGAGGAATGAGTATTAAAAATTAAAGAGAGAATATAGAACGAAGGAAAAATCCCATTAGTATTTGAAAGTATTTAGAACTCTTTGATGTAGTGGTTAACATCATTTTTGTATCATAGATCTCTTGTACCTGAGTTGAGTGACTGCACCACTAACTATCTCATAATCTTATTGAGCCCATTTATCGATGTGAAATCGCTATATGTGGGTGGCTGCCTTCCAACATTAATAGAATTCCTATTGTATCAACAGTAACTGCTGAAGATTTGCAATAAATGCCTAGTTAGTCTTCATATCCAAGACGGCACAGTGGTTAGTTCTGCTGTCTCATAGCACCAGCGACCCGGGTTTGATTCCCAGCTTGGGTCACTGTGTCTGCATGGATTTCCTCTGGATACTTAGTTTCCTCCCACAGTCTGAAAAATACGCTGGTTGAGTGCATTGGTCATGCTAAATTCTCCGTCAGTATACCGGAACAAGTGCAGGAATGTGATGACTGTGGGATTTTGACAGTAACTTAATTGCAGTGTTAATATAAGCCTATTTGTGGCACTAATAAATAAATAAAAAATACTTTGGTATATGTGGCAGGATAAATTTCAACGGCCACAAATTATCACAAACCTCAATTTAAAGCGGTTTTGTTTTCTCCCTGTATTTGTCTTCAAATCCTGAAGTACATCATCTTAGCACTTGAGTCTGCAGTATTGACAAGATCAATTTGCACTGCTATCTTTGTTATGTGCACTAACAAAATCTGGCAGCTGTGCTTTCAGCTGCCTATGCCTGAAGATTTGGTGCTTTATCAGCGGACCTCACCACCACTCTACCTTGCCGCTCCTCCTTGAAGTTTGACCAAGTTTCTGTTTGCCTATCTTATGTCGTCTTCTGTGGCCTAATCTCAAATTTTTAATTTGGCAATGTTCCAGTGAAGCAGGAAATTTTACTATATTGAAGATGCCAAAAAATATAACGTTGTTGACGTGTAATTAAGTAACCTTTTTCTTTCATTCACAAATGAATCAGAGATTAAGATCATTGTTAACCTATATACAGCAGTCAGAAAAATATTTCTCAACATTACGGAGTCGTAACTGGAATACTACTAATGGCTTTGTCCTTATTGGAGACAATTTTTATTAATTGAAGTTAAAGTTCCTGATAGCACTGGAGCCCCATCATGAGGAACAAACAAACAACTAAGAGCTTCCACAATCCAAGGACAAAAGGTTAAAACCTTTACTGAAACCTCCCTGATAAAATAAATGAAACACACAAAAATCAACACTTACACAAATATCACTTTTTAATTTAGCACAGCCAATGCACCTAACCAGCACTACTTTCGGACTATGGGAGGAAACCCATGCAGACGTTGGGAGAACGTGCAAACTCTCGCTAACCACTGTGCTGCCAAATGCAGAGCCAGCTGCAATCATGGTCTCTTCCTTGTGAGGTAGTTGTAGCAATTTTAGAATACCTGGTGATGAGTAATTTACCTATTGAAAATAAAAGAGAAGGAGCCACAACCAGTAGATAGTTTTTATGCAGTATTTTTCTCTCTGATTATGCTACATCAGCATGATACGTTATATACAGTGAACAAAATTTAATCCTAAACTGCAAATGAGTTATTTACGAAGAAGCTAGCAGAATTCAAAAGGTGGATATTTTTTGGCTAGAATTTTAATGATATTATCTCTAAGAAATGTAATATCAAATATTCTTATGGTTCCCTTCTAGAAGTAGTATTTAATACATTTTGAATTATGTAGAAGATCACAGTGGGTCCAACTTTGTGAATCATGGAAATGACTATAGGAGGGGCCTGCTGAATAATGCATATTCTAATATCAAATTGATATCCTGGAATTTCTTTTGTTCTCATTGCCCTTGGGAAATCAAGAACAATTTTGGAGATTTTTTGATGTGTATATCTGACTTTCTCAGAAGATTAAACAATTTGTTGGAAATTCATGGCACTCCAAGTTCTGCACATTTATTTGAAAAGAGTTTCATGATAAGCCAAACAAATATGTCACTTCATACCTTTACCCAATATTGTCCGACATTGCATAATTTTGTATGCTCAAAGACCTTGTAGCAATACATCCAATGTTAACTAGCAGCATTTTTCCCCATTTGTGTTGCATTCTCTGCATTTTGGCAAAACACGCTTATGCTTCATTGCAAACAGCTGTTTGCATAACTAATGTATATGTATCTTTTGCAATGGGAGGTGGAAGTAGACAGCTGTCTGCAGTGAAGTATGCAGTGAGGTCCTTGCAAGGTCAGACATTGAAGAATTACCGGATGAAAGTTGCTGTCTGTACCTACAGTAAAGAAAATAACATTGAAGGCTGTAAATGGGTTTGCCACATTTGATGCTTGGGAAATGTGCCACCTCCATTTTTGTGGCTTTCCCCAAGGGCTTCGCAGATTACTCAACTCAGCCATGTGGCAGGTGTGCGGCATATCCTACCAGCGCAGGACAGAATAACAATGTTAGCAGGAACATCCTACAAGTCCTGCATTTAAAAAAAAAGTTGGCTTTACCTCTTAAAAATATATATGAATTGGTTTATTCCACCCTGCTTAGTGGTGGCTATACTAATCCAACTAATACTAATTGGTTGGAGCCATTTCGCAGGTAGGTAAAAGTGTTATTTTTCATCAGATTTAGAATAATATTGACTATTAATAGCATTATAACTCAACATATGTATTGAAGCAGAAACTTATTCCTCCTGTGGTGTGTTCTGGTTTGACAGTATTACTTGGTGCAAATAAACCACTTACTGAATTAAAAAGATTCCATCCTACTTTTCATGTTTTTGTTTTTAAATAGGTCATTCTTGCCTGAATTATAAAGCTGAAGAGACTAACTCCAGGCTCTCAAAGACTCTTGAACAAGTTCTGCAGGACAGCACTGCTCTCCCATACATCATCCAGTTCATGGAGATGCAAGGAGTTGGACATTTACTCAAATTCTGGTTGGAAGCAGAAAGTTTCCGCTCCACAAGCTGGTCTCGCATCAGAGCCCACAGTCTGAACACAGTAAAGCACAGCTCTCTTGCGGAACCTGCTTCTCCAGCAAACACTCGTTGTGATGCTGATGTGCTGGTATCGTGTGGCTCCAATACATCATTCGACCTGGAAGTGAAGGACAATTTGGTGTCCAGCAGTGATAAACTTAATGTTCCAGATCCTGCAGGCCTGAACAGCGTTGAGCGAAATCAGAAGTCTCCAAACCACTCATTAAATCAGGATGGCAGTGATCTAAATCCATTGCTTGTTGGGACATCAAGAACAGTAACTGGGCACTCAGACATGACCAGTCAAGAATCTCTAAAACCTGCGTTAAAAGGACATCCACACCAAATGGGGATGAAAGGCTTATCAGGGAAACTGATGAAAAGTAAGCCTGCTTCTATCTTATCTTTTTCCTTCAGAGATAATCACCATTTCCCCTTCTATGATGCATTTAATCTGTGATATTAGAATTTTCTTTGTTGATGGCATTGAGAGGCTCTCTAAGTCATTGCTAGCTGGTTATAATTAACCAGAGTGTGAATAAACAATGATTAACATTCAAAGAAAAATGCCTTCCCCCAATAGTTTAATGAGCTGACTCACAAGCAACTGAGCTAGCCAGAACAAGACATCCCAATTTCTACTCCTGGTCTCTCTCGGCTGGTAATAAAAAAAACACTAAATGTTCAGGAATGGGTTTTTTTTGAGGGGTGGGGAGTAGTTTGCTGCAAGGGCAAGGATATGCATTTCAACATGAAAGAGCTTACTGATAATTTAGTACCAGTGACATACATTTCATTATGTTGCTGACAGTTTTCTCCTTTGAAAAGTAAAATGCACATTTTGAAATTAAACTCCCATTTTATCACTGAGTAAGATGCGACACTGAGTAAAGTTCTTCAAACACAAAATGAACAAGTGTCAGTAAAAGACACTTGCATTTCCTGAACAGATTTTGATTTCTAGGGCCATGATATTGTCAGAGACAGATTTGGAGGAATGGTAAAATTGCTTTATATGGTATATGAAGCATATTAAATTATTACTTAACACGTAAGGTAAGCTACGTTATATGCCATCACTTGTATTTCCTGCACATGCAATTCGACCTTCAATCTCTAATTTCTACAAATGAGTTGCAGTCTCTTCATTCCCAGTTAACAGGAGGACCCAAAAAGGGCTTTTTTTTTAAGCGTTTTGAATCTTTAATTTTTTCATATGTATACTTTGCCACATTTAATGTACAATATAAGTCATCTGATTTTTACAACAGGACAGGTCCAAATCACCCAAAATTATTTTGACAATTGAGAAAGAAAAATGTGTCCATAACAAAATGTTCCATACCTTCAACAATAAACTTCAATGACAGCTTTTATACAATTTGCTTTTAAAATAATTTGGTCTGGCAGTTTATTTTGGTAAGTACTGCAAAACTGTTAGCAGCAACTGTTCTTGCACCTTTTCTGCTGTGATTGCATAGTACCAGTAATAATTTCAGCTCACAGAAGATGCATAACAACTGGTGTGCACTCATGACCCACAGTGCAAAATTACTTTTCTGTAGTATGGCATTTTTTGAAACTTGCTGATCGATAGATTTTCCATTTTCAATGTTCTTCAATTTATAATAAAATTTCAATCACCATTATTAACAGGCTTTTTTGGGGGGAGGAGGGGGCGGAGTTGTAATGCATTTGTTAAGGCACCCAACGGTTTTACTTTGAACAGTTAAATTCATGATTATTTTCACCTTTGCAGGTATAGAACGTGATGCTGTTAATATATTTACTAAATACATTTCACCAGATGCTTCTAGACCAATTCCAATTATAGAAGCAATGAGAAATGATATAGTAGGTAAGTAACTGACTGAATTGCTCTTTTGAATGGAGAGGTCTTAGTTGGCCTTCAAAGGGCGTTTAATCTATTATGTTGGTTAAGCAAATAAAAGGGTGATAAGCTAGATTTTTATACCGTTAACTTTCCAACTATTATCAATCTTCTTTCAAATGGAATTCATAACTGTTGCCCAGATATTATTCCATGTGCAGAGATAGCCTTTTAATATCTTACCATTGTGACCATATCACATGTGAAAGTAGTTTTTGAGTGTTAGGTATATCCATTCTAGAGGATTTTACAGATGAGGTGAATCCTATCCATGTGTTTCCTGGAGATGTACTCGTGCCTGATAGATATAGCTCAATGGTCAGAAGCTGCTGAACTGCTGAGTGTCATTTTGGTGACAATCTGTCTTAAAATGTGAAGTACAGACTAATTGCCCAATGATCTGAAAAAGGGAGCTACCTGAACAGTCCTTGCATCACTCTCCTGGAGCAAATGGGATCAAAGATTATGAGGAAAAGCAGGATTAGGCTATTGAGTTGGATGATCAGCCATGATCTTAATGAATTGCAGAGCAGGCTTGAAGAGCTAAATGGCCTCCTCCTATCTTCTACGTTTCGATGATTATGTTTCTATTCAGTTCTCCCATATCGCTGAAAACTGCTGCAGTCTGTTCCAGATCAGTGTCCCAAGAATGAGCTTTCATTGTGTCTCATCAGGGTGGATGATGCACGTAAAGTTTATTTATTAGTCATAAGAAATGGCTTAAATTAACACTGCAATGAAGTTACTGTGAAATTCTCCAAGCTGTCATAGTCTGGCACCTGTTCAGGTCAATGCAGCTAACCAACGCATCTTTCAGAATGTAGGAGGAAACTGGAGCATCCGGACGAAACCCATGCAGACAGGGAGAACGTGCAAACTCCAGGCAGTGACTCAAGCTGGGAATTGAACCGGGTCAATACTAACTGCTGTGCCACTGTGCTGCCCTCAAGCATTCTTGTGATGCTTATCTTCTGGCAACTTGTAACCAGTAGCTCTGAATTGGGGTAACAGTGAGTGACTGAGAAGCACTCACCAAGCATCTTCATAGACATAGTTGAAGAAATCAGTTTTTAGAAGGTTTTTGATAGTGGGTTTTGGGGAAGGTTAGGAAGCAGCAGCAATAGTGAGAAAATTCCACAGAGAAAAGTGATTAACTGAAAGAATAGCATCTAAATGGTGGGAATGGGGGTTTAAGATGAGGGATATGTGTCCTTGTATCTTCCTTTACTGAATGATTTTTTTTTTCATTAAGGTATATCTTTTCTGTTTTTTTTCTTGTGTAAAATCCAACCTATGCTAAGTGTGGGCGTGCTGTCTATTTCCATGCCCTACTGGTTTTTTGGTGACAATACAGAAATCATTTAAAAATAAAAAATTGTGGCACAGAAGGAGGCCAAGGTGACCAACATTGTCCAGCAATCACAGACAAAATGAAATCCAACCTCATCCCACCTTCCAGTTCTTTGTTCGTAGTCTTGGAAGTTATAGCACTGCAAGATTTCTCTTTCCAGCATCCTTTCAGGCAAAGTTCCAAATCTTCACCACCCTCTGGGTGAATATCTCAATTTCCTTCTAATACTTACTCTGCCCCCTGTTGTTGACCTTTATTGCTGGATGAAATTTCCTCATCTATACCCTTTCTCTTCTCAATATGCTGCATTCAAATGTTTCAGAAGGTTTTAACTTTGACCTTCTTGCTGAACGGTGCAGTTCAATACATTGGTAAAATAGTCTTTCCTGCTTGCATCTGGATTTTGAATTTTGAACTTCACTACTTGTTAATTGATGAATCTGAGAAAGACACACTCATTTTTAAAGAGCGCATATGCAAAATTTTATATATTAAATTTGCAAAAGATACTGGGTGGCAGAATGTTAACTGAAGCTTATATCCAAAGCTCTCAAAAGTTGCCAATAGGAATTTAAAGGACATGCATTTTATTTTCATTTTTATTTACAGTGCAGCCTTGCAGTTTTAGTCTCAAAGTCTGAAAAATCTTTAAATTCTTCTCATTTAAATGTAATTTAGCAAACGTCTATTTTTGAACATATCTTCTAGATGCAGAATTAAGAAATGCATCCTTTTGGTGTATTATTGTGTAGTACTGAAATCCTTGGATAAACAGATGAGCTTTTCTTTTACAGCTAAGATATGTGGAGAAGATGGACAAGCAGATCCCAACTGTTTTGTCTCTGCACAAGCTGTAGTGTATGTTACGATGGAAAAAGAGTAAGTAAATATGAGGAAAATAATCAGTTCAAAGCATAAAAGGGTTTATCCAATTTCAGGTGAGCATTAAAGCTGGGGCATCCTAACAAATGTTAGGGCTAACAAAAAGCCTATATTTATGTTCAGTTTGGAACCTTGCAATGAAGTTACTGTGTATGTATTTCAGTTTGGAACCTTGTATGTGGGTGAATTTTGTGTAAACTGGATACATGATAAGCAGAACTAACAGTGTGGTTCTGAAAAAATGCAAAAGCTGCTGTTTTCAATGGTAGATTCTGCAGAAATTGTTTATTTAGCATTGTGCACCTTGCATAGCAAGATGCACCAATACTAACATTCTATTATACCAGTGGCAAGCTGGAAAGAAGGACTCTAATGTCTTGATGGTACCTATATAAGTGCACAACTCTGGTACTAATAAACACAACAAAAAAGTTTAAATGAATCCTACCAGATCAATATTCCCCGACACCTGATGAAACATTGTAAGGTTCTTTTACCCTGTGTTCTAATTACTCAGCAAAAATGTGCAGTAGATGTTCTTTATAACATAATTAGGCAAATTTCATTTCTAGTAAAGTTTGCAAACTGTACATTGATTTGGTTCGTTCAGATGCCTAAAACAACTGACTGACTAGGTTACAATATTTACACAATGGCACACTCTCATTAAAACAAAAAAAATCACAATTATGACAATCTTTGCTCTAGTTTACTGAGAAGAAACGCTGAATTGAAGTCAATACAACAAATCTCAGTTAAGCTGTCATGACCTAATTCCAAAATTAAACACTTTTAAATTTATACAGTGCATTCTCAAATCTAACATCTTTTCCGTTCCTTTATTCCCATGGTATGAAGAGGTTTAGTTCGTTTCTGGAAGCAATTGACAGACTGTCATGAATGACAGCAAGCCATTCTTTTTCTAAGAGTTGTGACGAGTGAGAGGTGGAAGAGGAATTCCTACTGATTCCGTTCACAGTGAAGCCTGCAATCCCTTCTTTTATCAATATCATTTATGCTATTATCATTTATGCTATTTCTTCTAGTAATGACTTCATCTGTTATGGATGAGCTAAATTTAGAAGCTTTTCTTTCTCTGTACCTGGCCCTGCTAGGTATAGCAGTTCCTTCCTCTGAAGGACCTGCAGGAGCCATTTGGAATTTTCTGACAATTCAGTAGCTGTCATGGACATTTCTGGAGCTTGCTCACAAATTAGTGATGTGGAGTTGTCGGCGTTGGGCTGAGGTAGGCACATTAAGTAGTCTCTCAACACCAGGTGAAAGTCCAACAGGTTTATTTGGTAGCATGAGCTTTTGGAGCGTTGTCCCACTCAGGACTCACCAGATCTGTGTTTTAGTGAATAATTTGGAAGTTCTGTTTCGAGGGGAGGAAAGACCAGATTTGTGATCGTGTAGTGCCTTTCATGATCTCTGGACATGCCAAAATGGTTTATAGCCAATTAAGCACGTTTTGAAGTCATGTAACTGTTGCAGTGTAGAAAGCATGGCAGCCAATATAAACAGAGCAAAGTCCCACACAAAGGTATTCTGTTTTGGCAATGTTAGTTGAGAGATAAATGTTGGCCAGTTCACCAGGGATAATGATTCTGCTTCTCTTCAAAGTAGTACCATGGATCTTTCTCAGATTCCTAAATGTTTCATCCGTAAGATGGCAAGTCTGCTAACTGTGCAGCACTCCCTCCATACTGCACTGCAGTGTTAATCTAGATTTAGTGCTCAGGTCTGGAGTGGGACTTTTAAGCCCATGGTTTTCTGACCCAGGCTAGACTGCTATCACATGATCAGCAGCTGACACTAACACTAAAATGTGTCATGCCTATATTTTATAAGAACTTAATAAGTTTACAGATGCATTTTTCTTCTGCCGAGCAAAGCTCTGCAGTTATTAATTTTTTTGTTAGTAACAAGTAGGCTCACGTTAACACTGCAGTGAATTTATGATGAAAACTCCCTAGCTGCCACACTCAAGCATTATCCTGGTATACTGAGGGAAACTTTAGCATGGCCAGTGCACCTAGCCAGCCGACCTTTCGGACTGAGAGAGGAAACCGGAGCATCTGGAGGAATCCTGTGCAGACATAGGAAGAAAATGCAGATTCCACACAGTGAAGTGACCCAAGCCGGAATTGAACTCGTCCCTGGTGCTGTGAGGCAGCAGTGCTAACCGCTGTGCCACTGTGCATTGGATCATAGTATAGTTATATTTATCAAGATGAACGTTGCTATCTTAGTCTTGATGTGAGCAAAAGTCTGCCAGCTTTGAAAATCTCAGCCAGAATACTGTCAGGGCCACAGGCTTTCTTGTTTTTCATCCATTTGATTGCTTGCAGCAGCTCTCCCATTGACGTTAGTTCACCTATAGATTCTACCACTGTGTCAGTGGAGTAGTAGTATTGTCACTGAACTAGCAATTCAGAGAATCCACTGTGTGGCTACAGGGGATGAGGGTTCGAAATCTACCATGGCAAGTGGTGAAAATTGAATTCAATGAAATATCTGGAATTAAAAACCACCACTATGATTAATGGTCGAGGAGTTGTTCATGAATGACTGCATTGTCATTAAGAAGAAAGACACCATCTTATGAACAAATAGGATTTTGTCCATTTGACATTGACATTTGACATTGATCTTTAGACATTGCTTCCATCAGCAAACTTTGAGATCAACTACTTTGGAATAGGCACTGTGGATGGCTGAAAAGTCACCTCCTCTGCCAGGTCCTGTTTTACTCAGCTCTCAACTGGCCAACATTCTTGCGGAGTACAAAGAACCACAAAGAACTTCTGAAGCTCTCATTGAAGCTCAGCAGCACTGATAATGATTCAAGGAGTTTACTCCCATCATTCAGAATGGCAGCCACTTGTACTTCAAGCTGCATCACACTTTGAATCAGTGACTTAATGGTGAAGGAAAGTGACTGCAGGACAGAGAAGGGACAAGTCCTGTATTCCAGACCCCACTACCTTGTGGGACATCCTGTCCTATCTGCTCAAAGATCTGTGAATTGAGAATAATCACATGAAGACCCATGATAAAACTTACAACCCTGAGTAGGCATCATCCTTGAATTGAGAATCAACCGTCGCTGAGGTTAACTTTGTAATGGAGAATTTTAATCACCATTAAGACCTTATGACACATTAGTGAGCTTTCAACTTTTTGGTGTAAATCTAATATTAAAGCCAAACTGAATCTAAAGAACAGTAGAAACTTTCTCCTCCAGTGAATCTAACTCTGCTGCGGTTTTTCATAGAATCCCAATTCCTAATTCAGGGTGCACTTGCAATACAACTCCAAGTCGATGTAAAATCCAAAACACTTCATGTTACCGCACCGTAATCTGGCCTCCGTTGCATGCTTGGGAAAAATGACCAAGTATTTCCTAAAATACAGGAGAATTGGAGAAAAGTAATTATTCGCAGACATGTTTTACACATTTATGTAAATCGAAATAGTTACTCCTTTTCGGTTTACTTTTGCCTCAGAGCAGCAAATTGTTCCAAACATGTAGAGGTTTAGTTTTCACCTGCGATGGTAGAATTGCTGCTGGTCTCTACATTATTACTGTGGCAGTGTGATTTCAGCTGGATTGATGTTCCTGGTGCATGCACGCTTTTCATTCTCTCGGACACAGAAAAAACGTGAAATGAGCTTCTTGATAAAACAGTGGAAATTGTGACTAATGATTTATTGCCATCTTGTGGTTAAACCTGAAAGTAAAATTTGGTGACTCCAATTGCTGCTGGGTCACAGTTTAAGTACTAAGATGTAATATTTAGGTTGTTTAAAAAAAATGCAGTGCAAAGTGACTTTTTCAGCCATCATAATGTATCATGTTTGTTAATCTAAATATTAGCAGAGTTAACTTTTTATCATTCATGGGATGTGGGCGTTGTTGGCTGGCCAACATTTATTGCCCATCCCAAGGGCAGTTGAGAGTCAACCACATTCCTATGGCTCTGGACTTATGTAGGCCAGACCAGTTAAGGAAAGCAGATTTCTTTCCCAAAAGGGCATTGGTGAACCAGATGGGTTTTTTTTCAGACAATCAACAATGGTTTCATGGTCATCAGTAGATTCTCAATTCCAGATATTTTTATTGAATTCAAATTCCAAAATCTGCTGTGGAAGGATTCTAATCTGGATCCTCAGAACATTAGCTGAGTTTCTGGATTAATAGTCTAGCAATAATACCACTAGGCCACTGCCTCCCCTTGAAAGATTAAAATTATTGAAAACTTTTTGGGGTGGCACAGTGGATGGTACTGCTGCCTCACAGTACTGGGGACCTGAGTTCAGTTCCAGCCTTGAGTGATTGTCTGTGTAGAGTTTGCATATTCTTGCCCTTGACTGTGTGGACTTACTCTGGCTGCTCTGGTTTTCTCCTGCACTCCAAAGATGTATGGGTTTGGTGGATTAGCCATGCTCAATTGTCCCTTAGTGTCAGAAGGATTAGCAGGGTTACAGGGATAGGGCCTGGGTAGGATTGTTGTCCGTGCAGGCACAATGGGCTGAATGGCCTCGTTGTGCACTGTAAGGATTCTATGATCTTATGTGTTGTTATTTTGACAACTCCTTGTCTTTTTGTAATTTTTCATCTCTCTTCCTCAAGTGTTAATCAGAAAAGAACAGATTTAACAGCACAGATTGCCTTTTCCTGTTTCATAATGCATCTTTTCAGAAGTGCAGTGAATCCTTTTGTACAAATTAGTGCCATAATTACTAAGAAGAGCCATTCTGAAAAATCCATCAATCTTTCTGCTAACTATGCATTTATGGACTTGGTAAAATGTGTATTATATCTGTCTATAAACAGTATTGTTTCTCATAATGTCCTTTGTTCCAGATCATTCATGTTTTTCTTAGCTTCTCTCTTTACTGCCCCAAAACATTTAATGGGTGAGAACGAGCTATACACGGTCTGCATTTAAATTCTTGTAACATGCAACAGATGATTTAATCTCTACAAAGTAAACACTTAAAAGAATAAAAATGCACATGTTTATATACTGCTGTTCAACTGTGAGGTTTTGTAGGATTATGTTTTGGACTGCAAGGTAAAATGAAGTGATAAAGAATCATGTGATCTGCTGTGAGTTTTACCTGACAGCAAGCCTCAGTGCTTGGTTATCCTGGGAAGTGGGAATCCAGGTCAGATGTTATTGAAAAGCACATACTGGGTTTAATACCTGGAAACAAAGGCTGGACAGGAGCAGAGGAAGAGCAAGGCAGAATAGCGGTTGCTGAGTCTGCAGAGGAAAAAGACTATTTTCTGTGTTAGCTACAAAACAGAATGCTGGGAAAAGCTTGTCCACTGACAAAGAGAAGAAACGTGCAGAAATTTTAAGAACATTGGAAGATTTTGCCCTGGCAAGTCTGGGGAAAGAAGTCACCAGAATGGACCTTACTGCTGGAAGTCAGTTTGGAAATGTGCAACAGACTGAACACTTGATGGTCATTGGATATTATGACTCAGTAAAATGGGAAATTAATTTGTTGGAAGCTTTAGACTATTTCCTGAAAAGGCTGAATTTGGTGGAAATCATGCTGCAAAATGTATATGGGTTTATCAGTCACATCAAGACATTGAGTTCTCTTTTCTGTAGTTTACAGCGTTGCTTACTAAGTAATTATTCAATGTTGCTTTTGGTTTGCTTGTGTTGCAGTAAAAGTCTTAAAACCTGAAATCTTGATGTGAAATTCTTCAAGTCAGTTGGTGGGAATTGAAATGGCTCTATTACATAGTAGTCTCTATGGGAATTGTTTAAAGACTTTAATACTTTAGGATTTCATGATTTGAACTATCACAGAAGCTTGCATGTCCCTCGCTTGTGCACTCTACAATAGCGAGTGGCAGATTTGGTTGCTTTGTTGGGAAGGTGATGGCCTAATGGTATTATTGCTAGACTATTAGTCCAGAAACTCAGCTAATATTCTGGAGACTTGGGTTTGAATCCCACTATGGCAGATGGTGGAATTGAATTCAATAAAAAAAATCTGGAATTAGGAATCTACTAGTGACCATGAAGCCATTGTCGATTGTTGGAAAAATCCATCTGGTTCACTAATGTCCTTTAGGAAAAAAAATCTGCTATCCTTACCTGGTCTGGCTTACATGTAACTCCAGAGCCACAGCAATGTGGTTGACTCTCCACATTGGGCAATAAGTGCTGGCCAGGAAGTCTATGCCCATGTCCCACAGATGAATGATTTAAAAAAAAATGTGAATTCAGCAGTTTGTGAAAGATTTCTTAGAGCTTGCAGTTTGCATGACATGTTTGAAGATATAGAAAGGCACGCTTGATTTGCTGGAGATTCAACACAGATTACCCACACTGTTTGTTTCAAATTAATAGCATTTTCACTCTTTTATTCTGTTAGTTTGCTAGTGGTGGAAATGGCTCTTGTAAATTTCACAGTGGAAAGCATGTTTGGACTCCTGACATTCATCCCAACATTACATTTTTGAAATTTGATTTATTTTTTTAATTAGGAGACCCCCCCCCCCACCCCTCCCCCTCCCAACCCAGTCAGTCTCAGAGATAGCCTATTCTGATCCTTTCACTACTTTACAGCTGCTCTGCTAAACCTTTGGGCTGTTTATAGTGCAAGATGTCCGATAAGATCTTACACTGCAAACAGATTCATTATAAGGTCACAATGGGAACGTTGTAAACAGTAATGGCGCATCCATTATTCAACCATAGTAGAAGAATAATTTATTTTATACAGCCTATGCGCCTTTTAATCTCCAAGGAAATGGCATTATTAAAAGGGATAACTCTTTAAAAGAAGCCATGTTTAGCAATATTAACATAAATAACTTTAAAAGATGGATGTCTTTGTTATGGTAGCTTTGGAATGTATCTAGATTTACATTTTTAAAATCGCATAATTTTCCTTTAAGCAAAAACAGCATGCATAAGTGCAATTTTTATTCAGTAAAGGGCTTTTAAGGTTTCAGCTAATGTTCTCATTTCTTAATTTCATTCTCCAACAGGCACTTTACAGAATTTTTACGGAGTCATCATTTTTGTAAATACCAAATTGAAGTGTTGACTAGTGGTGTCGTTTACCTGGCTGATATTCTTTTCAATGAGTCAGCACTCTTCTATTTCTCGGAGGTAAGATGCAACATAGTGTGCACCGTCGTGAAAGGGTTGGCTGGTATCTGTTGGCTTTGACAAAGGGTCATCTGGACTCAAATGTCAACTCTTTTCTCTTCTTACGGATGCTGCCAGACCTGAGATTTTCCAACATTTTCTCTTCTGGACAGGGTATCTAACATAAATCTCCTGGTTGTTCAGTAGGCAGCAGATTTGTAGTAAATTGTAATGGTCATTCTTCAAGAATTTCGTGATGGGCCCTTGTTAAATATGGTAACAGCACTATCATATATTTTGTATCTCTGCAGAAATAACAGTTTCTGTGGGTACATTGGATTTTATTTTCAGTGCTTTAACATGACTGCTCCATGTTTCAGCTCTGGGTTCCAACTCTTTCTATGGTTGGTTCACTTTTCCTTGTGTGTTTCATATAGATATCCAGGCTTAAGTAATCAAGCACAGTGAGCATCAATAGCCAATAGACCTACCGAATCAAACACAATTGAACATTGGAGCTACCAAATATTTTGTATAGTAATTTAATGTCGCTCATTTATGAAATTTGTGAAGCATAGAATACTGACATCTAATGTATCATTTAAAAGCAAACAGAACTTGTAATGTAATGCTGAAAAGCATTGTGAACCAAAGGAATTTTAAGGGGGTGACCAAATGCTTGTTGGAAGGGAGGTAGGGTTTGGAAAGAGGATGGAGCTAGAAGGCCAGAAAGGTTTATGGAAGGAATTTGACAATATGGATTTAAAAAACTGGAAGTATAGCTGCCAGAAGTAAAGCAAGGGCTTTGAGGAATGCTGGAGTCAAAACTTTGGTGAGGGGTGTACAGTTGTTAGGCTGAAAAATGTTACAGAAGTAGGACTTGCCAAGCCATGGCAGGACTTTGACACAAGGCTGAAGATCTTGAATGTTGGATTTGGGAACATAGAAAAATTATAGCACAAACAGGCTGATCATATCCCTACCTGTTAGGCTTACCTATAACCCTCAATCCTATTAAGTCCCGTGTACTCAACCAGAAGTCTCTTAAAAGACCCTATCGAATTTGTCTCCACCACCACAGACGGCAGCCAATTCTACTCACCCATCACCCTCTGAGTAAAAAAACTTACCCCTGTCATCTCCTCTGTAATTACTCCCCAGCACCTTAAATCTGTATCCTCTCATAGCGACCATTTCAGCCCTAGGAAAAAGCTCTGAGAATCCATCCGTTCTATACCTCTCAACATCTTATACACCTCTATCAGGTCACCTTTCATTCTTCGTCTCTCCAAGGAGAAAAGACCAAGCTCCCCCAACCTAGCCTCATAAGGCATGCCACCCTATCCAACGTCCTCGTAAATCTCCTCTGCATCCTTTCAATAGCTTCCACATCCCTACTGTAAAGAAGCGACCAGAACCGAGCACAGTATTTCAAGTAGGGTTTGACTAGGGTCTTATAAAGCTGCAGCATTATCTCCCGACTCCTAAACTCAAAATCAGAGATTGAGATCAGTGAGGGTAATCCTGACTGATGAATGGAATGGGATACAGTAAGTCACTATAAAATGGTGTGGTGCTTCAATATTGGTTATTTAATGGGTCCTGTTTTTTCATTTAGCATTGGGAATTTCATTTTAAAGTCATTTCATGCTGGTTTGATGTAGGGCTGTGTGGAACAAATGGCACCATTTTGAAGTGGTCTGTGCTGCTCCCTGATCTTTTGTCACATGCTGACTTCCAAGGCTCTCTGCCTCTGTCGATCTCTAACCGACCCTCTTGCTGATTCTTCCCCTTGCCAATCCTCCTTGTCATTTCCCTCTCCTGACCATTTGCTGTGAGTGAGGGCTCTGGAGGTGAGTGACTAAGAAGTGGAAGGGAAGTTTCAACTTCCTGCAAGGCGCAGTTTCTCTGCCTGCCGCTCAACTCTCTCACTCTCACTGAGAGTTCAGGAGAGAGAAGCAATGAGGGAGCATGAAGATGGATAGATGGAAGTGTCAGGGAGTGGGAGAAGCCACGCGTCTGAGTTGATAACAAAGTTAGGGAGTGGCAGAGGCCACAAGTTAGTGAGTTCGCACTAAGGGGGAGGGTCCAGATGTGGATGAATGGTGAGCAAGGTGTTGGGGAAGCAGGATCAGCAGTGAGCGGAAAGCAAGTAAAAAGTTGCCGCATTTTATATTTTAAAATTTATTTTTAAAGTTACTTATTATAAATAAATATAGGAATTTAGCAATAAAAGTATTTCAACTTGCAGGGTATAATGTTTTAATTTTTTCTGGCACAAAAGATCCTACAAATCTGAACTATAGTTTTTACATTGGTTTTAATGGGAAAAGCTGATTCACCTCGAGTTGTTTCACTTAAAGTTGCGCTATTCAGGGACACAACTACAAATTTAAGTGAGGCCTTACAGTACAGGCAGCTGAGTTTTGGCTGAACTGCAAGCGCTGGAGCATTGAAGGCTGTAAGACGTCTAACAATATAGTGACTTCTTACTGCGTTTACCCCAGTCGAACGCTGGCCTCTCCACAGCACTGAAGGCTGATTGGGACTAGTTTGGACTAACTGAGAGCAGAGATTTAGTTTCAGGGGAAAGTGAGAATGGAAGTGGACAATCTTATAGAGGTGGAAGAAAGCCGAGACGAAATAAGGTCAGAAACATGGCTTGGAGTCATGCAAGACAGCAAAGTGTAAGGAATCTGATTCAACTTGTGACTATGGCAAGGAAGTGGAGGTGAAGCCCATGGCTTAACTGGAGGAAATTGCCTTATTCAAGACCATCTGATGTGGGGAAGGTACCAGAATAGTTAATGGAGACAGAGTGACTGAGCGCTTGAACATGAGTTGTTCAGAGCCACTGTTGGATTTGTAGAGTAGAGTTTCTATGAATGGTGTGTGTGTATATGCGTGTCTCTCTGGATTCTATCACACTGTCAAAAGAAATCAAGGGAAATGCTTTACACTGTCATGCAGGAGGTACAGGTACACAACTCGCCAGCAAAGCCCAACTGCACTGAGAAGATGTACCCTGATTATAACATGAATAAACCATCCCATGAGGGAGGTCTCAGGGGCTCCCGACCCACCCCTGATTGGAGATGGCATTTCTCTTCTCCCCTCCCCCTCCCGCCACCCCACCAATCTGATTATCAACCCCTCCTCTCCAATCATTGATGCCTTTGAATCTTTCTCCATTGACTTTAGTACAATTCTGTATAAGGAGCCACTAACAAAATCGTGGGTGACATGGAGGCACAGTGGTTATCACAGCTGCCTCACAGTGCCAGAGACCCGGGTTTAATTCTTGGCTTGGGTCACTGTATGGAGTTTGCATGTTCTCCTTATGTCTGCATGGGTTTCCTCTGGATCCTCCGGTTTCCTCCCACAGTCCAAAGATGTGCTGTTAGGTGCATTGGTCGTGCTAAATTCTCTCTCTGTGTACCTGAACAGTGTGGCAACTAGGGCATTTTCACGATAACTTCATTGCAGTGTGAGCCTACTTGTGACTAATAAACTTGAAAAATGGAAACTGGTGGAAATTGGCAGTATACTGCAAAGAGAATTAATTAAGTTAGCAGACAAAGTAAGAATAATGGATATACAGTCTTTGGCTAGATGTGATAAATATTGTGCTGCAGTTATCTGCACAGAATCCTTGACTTTTCATGAGATATGTTTGTGACTTAGACAAAAGAAATACCTATATATCCATGTCAGGTCCTACAAAATGGCAAGAAAATAAAATAGTCACAGTTTTTGATGCTGTTAGTTGAAGGATAAATACAGATAGGGACACAGAGCTGCCATGCTCCTCCTCTGCATATCATGACATTCAGTCATTTACCACACCTGAACATGTAGATGGGGCCTCTTTAATACCTCATTCAAAAGGCAGAACTTAGGCCAGTGCAACACCCTTGGTAATGCATTAAAATGTTGGCCTAGGTTTTGTACTAAATTCCTTGAATTTGGCTTGAAGCTGCAGTTTTCTGACTCAAACAAGATTTATTGAAGTTGTCACTTTTAAATTAATTTTGTTATTCTCAGTGTAGTCATGTTGGAAGCACTAGTTTCAAACAGGTTTTCGTAGATTTGAATACGTAATCAGCAAACCAGAGTTGCACAACAGGCTACACATCCTATCGGGTCACACCGAGGGCAGCTACAAAGGAACTCTTTGTGTAATTGCTTGAACAGGCCTAGAGCTGCACTCTGTAGGAAAACTGAATGCTGCCTTGCAATATTAAAAGGTTTCTGGTGGACATGTGGCCACTTCTTAAAAATGTGGCTTTGCATCAAGCTTATTTTTATTATGTGAGATGCAAACTCAGTGATGTGGGATGGCATCTTGGTGGATAACTCATACTTTGTTGTGCTTTTGTCAGAGCGCAGGCTGAATTCTGAATTATAAGATCCCTTTCATGTTGAAGCCTGCGAATGCTTTGGATTGGCATGAGGGGTAATAAAACTAACCCTTCACCCATTCCATAAAATAGATTCTATAACAACAGCTGAATTCCTTTAACATAATGAAACATTCCAAGGCCAAGAGCAATATAAAACAAACCATGATGCCAAGCCCCATATGATGATTTAGGAAAGTTACCGAAAGCCTGACCAAGGAGAGCCAAGTTTTAAAACGTTTTAAGAGGAAAATGAAGCAGTGAAGTATAGAGAGTGAATTCCAGAGCTTGGGGCTTGGGAACTGAAGACATAGTTGGAATGGTTACGATCTGGATTCTAAAGAGGCCAGCATTAGATTACGGCAGATATCTTGTGGGGCTGAAGGAGATAACAGAGATGGAGGGACATGGAGGGATTTGAAAATGAGGATGAGAATTTTATAATCAAGGCGTGACTCACACAGAAATCAATATAGATCAGTGAGCCCAGGGGTGGCACATAAATGGATGACTGGGTGCGAGTAAGGACACAGGCAGCAGTGTTTTGGAAGACCTCGAATTTAAAGAGGGTAGAAAATGGGAAAGCTGCCAGGAATGCATTGGAATAGTTAAGTCAAAGATATGAATGAATAGCAGATGGGCTGAGGCACGAGCAAAGTAAGGTAGTATTATGGAGTTGAAATAGCTGGTTTTCAGGATGGTGTGGGTAGGTGATTGGAAGCTCATCTTGGAGTCAAATATAGTACTGAGATTATGAATAGACTGGTTTAGTCTCTCAGTTGCCAGGGAGTCGGGAGCTAGAAAAGAGGACTGAGTATTGGTTTCAGTCTCCTCAGTATTTAAATGGAGAAATTTTCCAGTACTGGATTTTGGAGAAAAGGTCCGATAATTTAGAATGAAGCAGTTAACAGCAGTCATATAATCTATTGTAACAAATAATGTCAAAATTCTCATCAGGAATTGAATCATTTCTTGATTTAGTAAACAGTAAGATTGATTGATTGGGAAGGAAAATATAAAAACTGGTTCAGGACTTGAAGAATGAATTGATTTACATGGTTGTTTTTCATTTCTACATAGTCATGTACATGAATTAGTTGATGCTACTGCATTATTCGAGAATTACTTGAGTAAAAATGTTCAGGTTTATTTGAGAACATGTAGCAATCGATATACAACTTTCCTTTCCCATTCTTTTCAGTTTCCACGAGGATCTTCATAGACTTTAATTGAAACTCTCTTTTTATAGTTCTGCCTTGTTTTCAGAAGTATTTTTGTATTCTACCTCAACCACTCTGGCCAGTCATAAGAACATAACATAAGAACTAGGAGCAGAAGTAGGCCGTCTGACCCCTCGAGCCTGCTCTGTCATTCGATAAGATCGTGGCTGATCGTCTCATGGACTCGGCTCCACTTATCCACCCGCTCACCATCATTCTTAATTCCTTTTCTGTTCAAAAATTTAATTATCCTTGCCTTCAAAACATTCGATGAGCTAGCCTTAACTGCTTCAGTGGGCAGGAAATTCCAAACAGCTATTGCCCACAATTTAGGTATTACTGCCTTCGTTCCCTAGGACTAGGGGTCACTGTTTAAAAATGAGGGGTCGTCCATTTAAAACAGAAAAGGGGCCAAAATGTTTTCATGTAGAGAGTTGTGAACTTTTGGAACTTCTTCCTGAAAAGGTCATGAAAGCAGAATCTTTGAATATTTTTAAGGCAGAGGTTGATAGATTCTTGGTTAGCAATGGGATGGTAGGATATCAAGGGTGGAGGGAGTGCAGATTTTGGGAGAACATAGGAGTATTATGTTGAGATAGAAGCGCAGCTGCGATATTATTAAATGGCACAGCAGGCTCAAAGGGCTGAATGGCCTGCTCATTGAACAAAATAGGAGTAGGAGTAAGCCATTCATAGAAACGTAAAAAAAAAATCAAAGCAGGAGTAGGCCATTTGGTCCTTCAAGCCTGCTCTGCCATTTATCTTGATAGTTGATTGAGTGTCGAATTCAATATCCTGATCCCACCTGCCTCCCATATCTCTTGATCCTTTTAGGCCCAAGGGCTATATCTAACTTCTTCTTTAAATGACACACGCTTCTGGCCTCGACTGCGCTTGGCGGTAGTGAAGAAATTTCTCTTTATCTCAGTCCTAAAAGGTTTACTCTTATCCTGAAACTATGACCCTTCACTTTGGACTCCCCCCACCATGGGAAACATTCTTTCTGAATCTACCCTATCTAATCCTGTTAAAATTTTATAAGTTTCTATGAGATCCCCTCATTCCGCCCTTTGAACCTGCACTATCATTCAATGTGATCATGGCTGTCTCAACACCATACTCCCCCACTCTTCACACATGCCTTGATGCCTTTAGTGTCTAGAAATCTATCTATTTCCTTAAATATATTCAGTGACTTGACCTCCACAGTCCTCTATGATACCCTCTGTGTGAAGCAGTTTCTCCTTGTTTCAGTCTTAAACAGCCTATCCCGTATCCTAAGACTGACCTGATAAAACAACATCCCTGCATCCAATCTGTCCAGCTCTATCAGAATTTTATACACTTTAAAATAGATCTCCTGTCATTCTTCTAACCTCCCATGAATGTAAGGCCAGTTGACCCAATCTGTCCTTTCAAGGCAATATTGCCATCCCAAGAATCAGTCTGATGAACCTTTGCTCCACTCCTTCTATGACAAGTATATCCTTAGATGAGGAGACTTAAAGTACACACAATACCCCAGGTGTGGTCTTGCCACGAGTACATAGAAGCTGCAGTGAGATATCCTTACTCTTCTACTCAAATCCTCTTACAATGAAGATCAACATAGCATAACTGTACCTGTATGTTTGCTTTCAATGACTGACATACTCAGACATCAGATCCTTTTATACTTCAACATGTCCCAATCTATTACCATTTAAATAATAGTCTGCCATGCTGCTTCACCCAAAGTGGGTAACTTCATTATTTATTCACATTATACTGCACTTGTATTTGTTCAGTCACTAATCTTGTCTTAATCATCTTGAAGCCTCTTTAAAATCCTGCTCACCACTCACATTTCCACCAAGTTTCATGTTTTCTGCAAACTTGGGAATGTTATTTTTGGTTCCTTCATCCAAAACACTGAGACATATGTTGTGAATGGCTGGGGTCCAAGCACTGAGGTCTGCCCATATCAATGTATTCCCCCCAATCCCATACACTTTAATTTTGCACACCAAACTCTCATGTAGAACTTGATCAAAAGCATTCTCAAAATCCAAATACACCACATCCACTGGATTACCTTTACCTGTTCTACTTATTATGTCTTCAGAAAACTCCAGTAGGTTCGCCAAAGGAAGCATAGAGGCGGGTACAGTTTTGTCTATTAAAAAGCATTTAGACAGCTACGTGGATAAGAAGGGTATAGAGGGATATTGGCCAAATGCAAGCAATTGGGATTAGTTTAGGGATTAAAAAAAAGGACAGCCTGGACAAGTTGGTCCGAGGAGCTGTTTCCATGCTGGAAACCTCTATATCATTTCTCTTTCATTAATCTGTGTTTACTTTGTCTAATCCCATTGATATTTTAGTGTCCTGTTATCGCATCCCTAATAAGGGACACTTTAAAAAAGAAAATAGACTGTAGCATTTTCCTTACTACTCCTGCTCCTTGTTGCTCCCCTATACTATTTCCATCTTTTAAATAATTAATCAGCGAAAGTGCTCAAAGGAAATTGGATGGTGGGGGAAAACATTTGTGTTAATACCCCTATTCTAGATTGCTTGCAGCAGTGTCTAGGAAATTAATCTCCAATTCCTGGAGGCTCCAAGATAGCTTGGAAGGTCAGCAACCTTGCTCTGGTATCATGTTGCTCATGTTGTGATATAGGCCACAACTTGGCAACGGAGGTGATTTTAGCTATTTGCATAGTGTATAATATTGAAGTGAATTGATTTTTTAAAAATCAATAATTCACCAACCATTGTAGGTCTTAGTTGTTAAAAAACATGAGCTTCAAATTTCTGTTAAGGATAATGAATGTTTATTGATCGTTTAATGGTCATGGACAAAGTGGCTTCGATATTTCGTTAACTGATTTGTGGATAATTAAGTAATTACTAATAAACCCCCCCCCCCCCAAAATTTCCAGACTGAAATATGAAGATTAAAATGTGAAACTCTTTTGGTGGATTTCCCAGCCACATTCACCCCAATAAAGGAAAACCCTGCCCAATCTCAATGGTCATGGCCTGTGTCCCGTCTGCTACGATTACTGTGGCGGATGGCAAAATTCCACCCTTTTCATAACAGCTTAAAGAAGACAAGGAAGAAATCTTCCCAAAGATGCAGGCTGCTTTGCAGCAATTTCAAATGATCTTAGAAGTGATTGTCTCCCTTCCCCAAATGAGAAAACAAACAAACTTGTGACTGTTATGAGGGGAAATTTAGCAAAAGCTGATGGGAAAAGTCATGGGTTTTGGGAGCTGGAGGAAGAAGGTTTAGGGTGTTCAAATTGAGTTGGGCTTGGGGAGATTAAGAATAACTCATCAGGCCTGAGGCAAGGCAACAAATTGAAGCATAATGGAGCAACACGTGGGAATGCTATGGAACAAGATCAGATGAGAAGGATGTGGGATTGTGGATTTAAACAAGTAAATCTTCAAAGAGACTCTTGTTTCAAAAAGAAAGGAATGTTATAGTTGGTGATTATTCTTCGTGAATCCCAATGTTAAATTTACATGAGTAAAACAAATGATGTTTTCAAAGTTGAGATGATAACTTAATATCTCTGCTGGTGCTATGGTAGTTTTGAATGAAATATCACCCAGATTTCAACAGCTTATTTTGTGCTGCTTCCTCCACAAAATGCATCAAGTTTTACAAACAGAATATCAAACAGATCCAATAGTTGAGCAAAATGTTTTATAATTGCACCTCATTAGTATATTTAAACAGTAATTTGTGCATACTTTCAATAGCACATATGGAGAAAGTGTAGCCTGCTTTTGATGTTGGATTTCCTACAGATCTTCCTTGACAATCAAATGTCCACTAGGACCTTTTAAGAAGAGGTGGTGAAGAATAACCAGTTAACATTTTCCATAATCTGTGTAAGGACTTGAACATAAACTGATTTTTTTGTGTGTTCAAGTTTATTAATGGTGACTTAATAGCATTCTCTCATGTCCAAAGGTTGCAGGTACAAGCCACTTCAGATGAATTGTGTTTCTTACTTAGGAAGAAAACGTTATAGTACAAGGGAAGTGCTGCACTGTTGAAGGCGCCACCTTTGGAAGAGATGATAAATTGAGTTTGCCAATTGAAGTGCCTATGAAAAAATAAATCTCCTGGCACTATTTAAAATGAAGGCAGTTCTACTATTTTCCTAGCTAACGTTACTTCTGCAGTCAACAACAAAAACAGATTCTGGTTCTTCATTTGCTGTTGTGGATTTTACTTTCCTGCTTTTGCCCACTTAAGGGCAGCATGGTGGCACAATGGCAGTGCTGCTTCACAGCACCAGGGACCCGGTCACTGCCTGTGCGGAATCTGCATGTTCTCCCATGTCTGCATGGGTTCCCTCAGTGTGCTCCGGCTTCTTCCTGCAGTCCTAAAGACGTGCTGGTTGATGTACTGGCTATGCTAAATTCTCCCACAGTGCACCCGAACAGGTGCGAGAGTGTAGCAACTAGGGGATCTCTCACAATTACTTCACTGTAGTGTTAATGTAAGACTACTTATGACACTAATAAATAAATTTTTAAAAAACTAAGGATCACTCATTAGATCATCATTTGGTTGTGAACAGATGCTATCTAAACTGTAGGGTTTGGTTTGGAATGCATTTAAACTCTTATTCCTTATTTTCTTTCTAGTACATGGAGAAAGAAGAAGCTGTAAATATCCTGCAGTTTTGGTTGGCTGCTGACAACTTCCAAGCTCAGCTGGCCGCTAAAAGTGGGCAGTACGATGGTCAAGAAGCACAGAATGATGCCATGATCTTGTATGATAAGTAAGTTCAGAAAAACAAATAAGCAACTTGGGGCATGAGCCATGACAATTGAGAATTGTAATTTGTAATATAGCTTTGTAAATCAACATTCTTAAGCTAAAGCAGTAACTTCAAATACGCTAACAGACTTTTGGGATGTGTATGAATTGTGGAATCCTACAGTGTAAGAGGAGGCCATTTGGTCCATCAATTCTGCACAGACCACAATCCAACCCAGGCCCTATCCCCATAACCCTGTGCACTTACCCTAGCTAGTCCTCCTGACACTAGGGTCAATTTAGCATGGTCAATCCACCTACCCCGCATATCTTTGGATTGTGGGAGGAAACCAAGCACCTTTAGGAAACCCATGCAGACACAGAGAATGTGCAGACTCCTCACAGTGAGTGCCTTAAGCCAAGAATCAAACCTGGGTCCCTGGTGCTAACCAGCGCAATGTGTGACTTCTGTTTAGTAAAAGAAAACATTGTGCTAATGCTGTTTTGCTATGCTGTTCTGTGGAGGACAGAGGAAATCGTTTCAAGGATCAGAAGGTTTGACTCAACTTTTGACTGTTCCTTTTTTTGTTTTCAAGTCTTGTGTCAATAAATGAAACCAGTTTTTTTTTTATTGTCCCTGAGTTAGCCATAGAATTTACAACTAAGCTTTCTGTTGACATTTTGAAGTCATGATGTGGAGATGCCAGCATTGGACTGGGGTGGACACAGTAAGAAGTCTCTGAATACCAGGTTACTGTCCAATAGTTTTATTTGGTAGCACGAGCTTTCAGAGGGCTTGCCCCAATCACCTAATGAAGGAGCAGTGCTCTGATAACTCATGCTACCAAATAAACCTGTTGGACTTTAACTTGGTGTTGTGAGACTTCTTATTTTGAAATCAGTGGAGGATCAGCTAAGCAAATGTTCCCTAGCACCTCCATCCTACGGTATTTTTGTAGGGTTTGCATAGTTAAATTTTATACTGGATGGTTCTGCCATGTTATATTGAGTAGATGTGCAAGGCAGACCTGTAGTACCACTTGTTTAATTGCTGTATTTATATTTATAGGTACTTCTCTTTGCAAGCTACGCACCCTTTAGGATTTGATGATTCTGTCCGATTAGAAATAGAGTCAAATATCTGCAGAGAAGGAGGACCACTCCCTGACTGTTTCACCACTCCATTAAGGCAAGCCTGGACAACAATGGAAAAAGTGAGTTTGCTTTACAAACTCTCTTGAATGTTTCCTGACTTAAATCCACATTTCAAATTGAATGATCACCCACATTATTCCTAAATTATTTAACATGTGTAATTGGCCCAGTTTGCACTTTTTTGAGCCATATGTTGAAAATATTTTCTAAGGAAAGCCTTGAACACAAACGTGAATTTTGTTTGCACTTCCTGCATACTACTTGTATTCAATTTTCCGTGTTAAATATTTAACTCTTGTATAAAAGATAAATAGTGTCTCCTATCTATATGTAAGATCTTTCTTATAACAAATTGTTGGATTTCATTGGACACTGTGGCATAATATTATGTAATCGCGCCAATAATCTGGAGATCAGGACTAGTGGATGGAAGACCCAAGTTCCAATCCCACCACCACAGCTGGAATTTAAATTAAATTATTTGATTAACTTTGCTTTTTTCAGATTTAATGTTAATAATGGTGAAAATGAAACTTACAAACTGCCATTAAAAAAAAATTGGTTGATTGTCTTTTAAGAGGGCAAAATCTGATGACCTTGCCTTGTCCAGGACTATACGTGATTACAAACTCTCAGAAATGTGTTGACTCTAAAATGTCCAATCAAGTCATTCATATCAAGAAGGTGACTTTGGCAACATTCTTGAGAGCAATTCGGCATGGGCAGTAAATGCTAGTTTTTCCCACAGTCTGAGAATGATTACATTAAGAAGGCTTTAATTTCATGCTGGTATATTTGTTATCTCAGCTGTTCAGTACACTGAACTGAGAGTTTGATGCAAGTTGGACACCTTATAACGAATTATAAGCAGAAAATTGTTATGACTAGCGCACTGAACAATGATGGGACAGATTGGAGTGGAGCATAAATTTGCTTAGCCAACTGTCTGACTTGTAGAAAGAGAAAACCCATAAAACAGTGCACTAAACTGCTAAGTATTGATATTTTGTTCACCCTAATTATAAATAGTCTGTTCTTTTGTGTCTTTCAGGTTTACTTACCTGGTTTCTTGTCTAGTAATTTGTACTACAAATACTTGAATGATCTCATCCATTCAGTGCGAAATGATGAATTTACAGGAGCCTATACTCCCCTTCTTGGCCAAGGACCAAATAGCCCTCATGAACATGAACCCAGTACAGGCAGCTCTGATGCTAGCGTAGCACAGGTATGGAAAATCTTTTTGTCTTGAGAACATTGTACAAAAATGTACACTAAGTATGCATTGATTTTTTTATTTCAATTGGTAAAACACCTTTAACTTCATGTTTTGCTTGATTTGATTAGATTTATTATTGTCACGTGTTAGCCTGACGTGGAGATACAGTGAAAAGTATTGTTTCTTGCATGCTATACAGACAAAGCATACTGTGCATAGAGTATATAGGGGAGAAGGAAAAGAGAATTTGCAGAATATAGTGTTACAGTCCGAGAATTCCTACAGTACAGAAAGTCATTCAGCCCATTGAGTCTGTACCGACCACAGGAGTGAAATATTTTGAGTTTACCTGTGAGTATTTAAAAAAAAAAATAATAATTTTATGGGTAGGATTCTTACAGCCTTGTTTGGGTGAGACTTTGCATCTGAGAAATGGAGATTTCCGTTGTCAGGCCTTTGCCCTTGCCAATTCTATGGCGGGTGAGTTGATAAAGGTGATAGAGTTCCGGCATATCACTTAAAATTTAAAGCCTTTAATTTAAGTAGTTTATTATCACGTCTACAGGATATCTCAAAATGCTCCACATCTTGAAAATTACCATTGAAAAATTCTGGCTGTTACGATGCCAAATACAAAAACAAATTTGGACAGAAGGTCATATGAACAGCAAATGACATGAAAAACCGTTCAATCTGTATTGGTTGTGTTGATGGAAGGAGAAAGCTGTGCTCTAGGATTCAACAAGATGAATGTTAATAAGCTGTGTCATGTCTCCCCCCACTGCCCCATGTAGAACTGAGTTCTATATGGTCCTATCTTACTGTTATTGGGTGCATTACATACCATTTACAGCACAAAAACAAGTCATTACCAAAAGGTAAATACCAAGATTTATATTGCCACACAGTTGAGGATGAATAAATGGGACAAAACAGAAAATATTGCAATTTAACTGGATATTGGTACAATAGGAATTACACCACATGTATAGTTTTATGTTCCTTGTACAACTTCAGGCATTTGCTATCTGCTGTAATTTAATTGTAGATGGCACAAATCTTGCAAGTGTACTTAATTTGCAGCCTGGAATTTTACTGCCCTATCCACCACATGAATTGAAGTCGGTAAGGGGCAGACGTTGGGAAGGATGGGATTTTACGATTTCGGGACAAGTGAGGTCGTAAAATTGACGGTATAGTGTTAAACCTCAAGGCACGGATTGGCTGGCGGGATGGGCTGCCATGATATTTGATGTGATGGATGAAATCTCATGCAGGATATTGGCACATTTTGGAAGGAAAATCCATAAGAAACAATATAAATTAAAAAGGCCTAATTCTAAAGGGAGTCTAGGGGCAGGGTGTATATGCATAAATCATTAAAGGTGGCGAGGCAGGTTAGATGGGTTTGAAGGCGTGTATGATCCTGGACTACATAAATAGTAGCATAGAGTACAAAAGCAATTAACTTATGGTGAGCCTTTAAAAACCACCGGGTCAGCCTCAGCTGATATATTCTGTCCCAATTCTGGGAACCACACTTCAGGAAGGATGTGAAGATCTGAAAGGGGACAGCAAAGATTTATGAAAATGGCTCCAAGGATGAGGATTTCAGTTACGTGGACAGATTGGAACTAATAGATTTGTTTTTCTGACAAAAGGGAAGGTTGTGAGGAAATTTGAGTGAGGTGCCAAAAAGTTTTGAGGGCCCAGACAAAAGAGATAAAGCAACACTATTTCCATTGTTGGAGAGATTGAGAACTACAGGACACAATGGCATCTGAACCAAAGGCCACAGGAAGAAACACTGGTGTTGATATCAGGAATACTCTGCCTGAAAAACTTTTGAAGGCAAATTCAGCTGTGGCTTTCAAAAAAAAACTAGATGACTACTGGGAGGGAAAATATTTGCAGGGCTATAGAGGAATGGGACTAGCTGAATTATTCTTATAGAGAACCAGCACAAGGTCGATGAGCTGAACTGCCTCCTGTGTAATCACCCAACAATTGTACGATTTCCTTTGATGCGGAGATGCCAGTGTTGGACTGAGGTGGGCACAGTAAGAATTCTCTCAACACTAGGTTTAAGTCCAGCAAAAATGAAAAGATTTATTTGGAATCATGAGCTTTCACAGTACTACTCATCATTCACCTGATGAATGAGCAGTGGTCCAAAAGCTCATGACTCCAAATAAACCTGTTGGACATTAACCTGGTATTGAGAGACTTCTGACCAATGTGCCACCTTGATGAGAGTAATTGTGAAAGGTATAACTTTGTTTTTGTGTCAACATTGAAGATGATCTCTTTTTTCTCTTAAATAGCATGGCGTCAGAAGGGCCACAGTAAAAATCCTGAAAAACTTTGACGAAGCAATAGTAGTTGATGCTGCAAGTCTAGAACCAGAATCTTTATATCACAGGACTTTTGCAGGGTGAGTCACGACAATTGCTGGAAATACTTAAACTGAGCAACTTGTGCTCTCACCATCTTGTCGCTGAGTACTTGTTAAGTTCAAAATAGGGGCTGGTAGAAAAGCTGTTGGGTACAATGAGGCCAAAACTGTCACATGGATGAGTTTTGATTATGCAGAGGAATTTTCCAGGATATATTTCCCTAATAGACTTGTTTTTTTTCCCCCCTTGCGCATCCCAGGAGGATACATGGCGCAGGTGGTAGTGGGGGTGGGGGAGTGCACGTATTATTATGCGCAAGGCATCCCATTTGTGTGGAAAAGGCTTGATGAGCCAGTAGATCTTTTCTCTGTCTGTCATAACAGATGTCTTTGTAACAGACGACCAAAGAAGACATTGGTTAAAAATACACTGAAACTGACAGGTCATTTTTTAAATCACTAAGCCATTAAGTACGTTACGTCAAGGCTGGCTGCACAGTCGTTTTTTTATATAAGTTCCTCTTAACTTAAGTTCAAAATTGTTTTTCCGAATTATTGCCCAGTTACTCAGACTTTTTTAAAATCAGCACCCTAATCTGCAAAGTCATTCCATTTATCAAGTAAGAAGTCTCAACACCGAGTTAAAGTCCAATAGGTTTATTTGGTAACACAAGCTTTTGGAGCATTGCCTCTTCATCAGGTGAGTGATCCGCTCGCTAAGGCTCCTTTGGCAGAACTTCCCAAACCCGTGTCCTCTAACATCTTGAAGGACAAGAGCAGCAGATGTGTGGGAACACCACCTTCTAGAAGTTCCCCTCCAAATTTCTCAGCATCTGACTTGGAATGGTATTGCCATTGCTTCACTATTGCTGGTTCAGAATCCTGCAACTGCCTTCCTAGCAGAACTCTGGGTTTTCCTACAACACAGGGACTGCCGTGATTTAGAAGGCAGCTCACCACCATCTTAGGGATGATTAGGAATAGGCAATAAATACTGGCCTTGCCAGTAATACACACAACCCATAAATAAATGTTTAAAAATTTACCAGTTTACAATAACTCATATTTTAAGCTTTTGATCAAGTGGATCATAGTGCTGGAAGTGGCAAGCATTAAAGTTCTTGGGCTTATTCAGATACTCCAAGATCTGTTGCAAACAGAATCACAGAATGCGACAGTGCAGAAAAGACCGTTCAGCCACTGAATCTGTACCGACACATGGAAGGGCCTGATTTGCCTACCTAATCCTACTTGTCAGCACTTGGCTATAGCCTTGAGTGTTACGGCCTGCCAAATACTCATCTAGGTACTTTTTGTGAGGCATCTCACTGCTTCCCTCCCAGGCAGCACATTTCAGACCCTCACCACCCTCTGGATAAAAAAAGCTTCTCCTCATATCTCTCCTATAAAACGTTGAGAGGAATAGATAGGGTGGATTCTCAGAGACTATTTCCTCGAGCTGAAATGGTCACTACGAGAGGACACAGATTTAAGGTGCAGGGAAGCAAATACAAAGGAGATGTCAGGGATAGGTTTTTCACTCAGAGAGTGGTGAGTGAATGGAACCGACTGCCATCGGAGGTTGTTGAGGCAAACTCACTAGGGTCTTTTAAGAGACTTCTGGATGAGTATATGGAAAAGAATAGGATAGGGGGTTATAGATAGGTCTGTGGATTGGTAGATGTGATCGGCGCAACTCATGGGCCAAGGGGCCTGTTTGTGCTGTATTGTTCTATGTTCTAAACTTTCCACCCCTCACTTTTAACTTGTGTCTCCTCATAACTGACCCTTCAACTAAGGGGAACAGCTGCTCCCTATTCACCCTGTCCATGCCCCTCATAATTTTGAACACCTCAATCAAATCACCCTCAATCATCTCCGCTCCAGATAAAATAACCCAAACCTATCCAACCTCTCTTTATGGCTTAAATGTTCCAATGCAGGCAGCATCCTGGTGAATCTTCTCTGCATCCCTTCCAATGCATTCACACCTTTAGAGATAAATGAATGCTTGTATCTGAATTTAGTTAGATGCACTTGTATTTATAAAAAACATAGGCAATTTAATTAAATTAACTTCTTCGTATGGTTCAGAACACCTCTTAAATAGGGTGATTTTAGCTTTCCCATCAGCAATACCAAAGAGCATGTGGTTCTCACATGTACTTAATCTTTAGTTTGCACTAAGATTGACGCATTATCTTAACGGGGCTTCCAGTACTATTAGAGTGCTGTGCATCATGTAGAGTTTTGCAACATTAGTCTATAAATAATGTGAAAATTAAATGGAGAGCGCTACATTGTGTTTACAAGTTTATGTCGATTGTGTCAGAATTGTTCTTGATTTATTTGGTAGGAGAATGACTTTTGGGAAGATAAATGAGCTTGGCCAGTTTATAAGAGAGTCTGAACCGGAGCCAGATGTGAAAAAATCGAAAGGTAGGTGTTTGCCCGAGTTGTTTTTATTTGAGAAATGTTCAAGCAATTTTTCAGTCATTGACTCGGTGTCCGTTTTTGTCTGAATTACACTCCAGTGACATGCCTTGGGACGTTTCACTACATTAAAGGCACCATATAAATGTAAGTTATTATGGTATTCTTCAGATCTGATTTAAGGAAACCTTGCGAATACTTGCAGTCCAGCAATGTGCTATATGTAGCAAATCACAGACACCGCGGCCTGATGAATAACTCTTTCTGTGTGTTGTGCAAGGAGAACAGAACGAAATGAACAAATGGAGACATAGAAATGTGAACTTTGTTAACAATCACAGCCTCTAATGGCAGCCAAAATTGCCTCTTTTTTCATTCCTCCTCTTCCCCAGTGCTTTCCTATTGAATTGTTGCTTTCGCTTGACAGAGCTGGTGGGGATTAAAGGCTCACCCACTGGATCATTGTAATTAGCAATCTGTGTAACAGTCACTGGCATCTGCAACTGCGCTGAATGGAAAACAAAAGCCTCACATTGTTTTAAAATGCTGACTGTCAACAGGAGGAAAACTGAGGACTGTGTTGTGGAGACAATGTAAATAAGGGGATTTGACTCAAGTTGTGCTCTACGTTGGTTAACCTATTTTTATATTATTGTCAAACAGGTTCCATGTTTTCACAGGCTATGAAGAAATGGGTACAAGGGAGCACAGATGAGGTACGTATTGAGACCATTTTTTTTTAAATGTTTAAATGAGCCCATCACTACTCCAAAACCTTTGTAAATCTGCAAAGTTACACTCAGCTCTGTTGGACTGATGATGGTAAAGTACTATGAGATTATTGTTTTCTGCAGATCCAGTGGCTAATTTTGAAATTGCAGTCTCCTTTATCCCTCACATGATGTACATAGGTAAATACATGAGAAACACAGAAACTAGAAGCAAGAGGAGGCCATTCAGTCCTTCAGTCCTGCTTTGCCATCCATTATGATCCCATCGAGTTCGACATCCTGATTTCACCCCACCCCATATCCCTCAATCCCTTTAGTCCCAAGAGCTATATTTAATTTCTTTATGAAATCAGACAATATTTTGGCCTCAACTTAATTATATTATGTATAATGTATGATTTAATTTAAAGGAGATGTATGAGGCAAGCTTTTTTTTAAAAGGGTGGTGAGTGCCTGGAACTCGCTGTTGGCAGAGGTAGTGGAAGCAGGTATAGTAGTGACTTTTAAGCACATCTTGACAAATAGGGTGGGAATAGAGGGATGTGGCCCCCGAAAGGGTCAGAGGGTTTTAGTTCAGACAGACAGCATGGTTGGGGCGGGCTTGGAGGGCTAAAGCTATAATTGTTCCTGAGCTATAATTTTCTTTATTCTATCATCGAGCAGCAGTCAATAATTCGTCTCGCACCAGAGCATGTGGTAAACGCCAAGTGATTTTCATTGACAGTAATGTAATTGTACTGTTAATATACTGACGTGGACATGATGTTTATACTTTTCCCTGATTTTCTTATCCATTTTAAAAGCAAGAAAAATTTCCCAATTCCATGAGTGCAGACTTGGAATCAAAAATAGTGAGAGGTGATGAAAATCGTTTAGTGTTTATCACATGCTGTAATGTGAGGATGAATTATTGACTGCTGCTGAACGATAGAACAAAGAAAATTACAGGACAGGAACAGGCCCTTCAGTCTTCCAAGCCTGCCCCAACCATGCTGCCCATCTGAACTAATATCGCCTACCCTTCCAGAGACCATATCTCTCTATTCCCATCCTATTCAGGTATTTGTTAAGACTCCCCTTAAAAGTCAGTATTGTATCTGCTTCCACTATCTCCCTGACAGCGTATTCAAGGCACCCCAGCCTTCTGTGTATATAAAAAAAAAAATTGCCTCGTACATCTCCTTTAATTTAAATTATATGGTTTGATTTTGATTTATTATTGTCACATATATTAACATAAGTGAAAAGTATTGTTTCTTGCGTGCTATACAGAGAAAGCATTCCATTCATAGGGAAGGAAACGAGAGACTGCAGAATGCAGTGTTACAGTCATAGCTAGGGTACAGAGAAAGATCAACTTAATGCGAGGTAGGTCCATTCAGAGAAGAAGCTTTGTTGAATTGGTTGGTACGTGACCTCAGATTTTTGTACCTTTTTCCCAACGGAAGAAAGTGGAAGAAAGAATGTCTGGGTACGTGGGGTCCTTACTTATGGTGACTGCTTTGCAATGAATTGCAATGAGCAGGCACAGTAAGTGACCGCATGTGAGAGCTTATGCTGCAGCATTTACGTTGACTGTATGGTCAGACGAGTTAACCCATTAACCCCCCAAACATGACAGGCAAACCAATGTGATCTACGTTGCCCTTGCTGCAACTTTTTCGTTTTTCAATGAGTTTGGTAGGGATCGATAAATGTTTTTCTTTTCATTAGTGCTCCACTTGCAGCACGAATTTAATTAATCCCAGTCTCCAGCTAGAGAAAACTAAGATCATTTTCAAACGCGATTGGTATTTCCTGAGCTTTTATGAACCATGTCAGAAATAACCCGCACCATATTTATTTACATCACGATTATCACACAACATGAGCATTGATCCATCTGCTATTCATATTCAGCATCAGGCCTATGTCCTTTCCACTGTTCGAAAAACCCACCTCTTCGTTCTGTACTCTGTGATGTTTCCCTTTTACTGCTTGGAGTGCCCTCCCCTCTTCCACCTGATATTGGAAATGAAAGACATCACCTAACTGCAATGATATTCTTGTATTGGATTCTGACTTCTTTTTAAATGAAGGTTACACGCAGTTGCTGCTTTATTTTTCTTCTTTTCCCAGCTGTCAGTCAATAGCTGAAAAGTGATTTTCTATGAGTGTCCTATGCATATTTATTATATATGTATTTTTAAAAAATCAAATTTGATCATACAGGGAACTATCAAATAGCAATGGAAATATCATCTAATTCCAGTGTTTCAGATGGAGCTGGACATGCAGGGATCATGTCGCAAGGCATATTAGATGCAAGGGAAGAAAATAGAAAAATAAAGGCAAAATGTTGCAGATGCTGGAATCTGAAATAAAAGCAGAAAATGCTGGAAAATCTCAGCAGGTCTGACAGCATCTGTAGAGAGAGAATAGAGCCAACCTTTCGAGGCTGGATGACTCTTTATCAGAGCTGGTGAAGGGTCACCCAGCCTCAAAACGTTGGTTCTATTTTCTCCCCTCAGAGGTTAAAAAGTTAAAGTACATTTGTCATATGTAAGACTTACGTTAACACTGCAATGAAGTTACCGTGAAATTCCCCTAGTTGCCACACTCTGGCGTCTGTTTGAGTCAATGCACCTAACCAGCACATCTTTCGGACTGTGGGAGGAAACTGGAGCACTGGGGAAACCCATGCAGACATAGGGAGAACATGCAAACTCCACACAGACAGTGACCTGGATCCCTGGCGCTGTGAGGCAGCAATGTTAACCACTATGTCACCAAGTGGCCCCTGCTGCCTGTCAGACCTCCTGAGATTTTCCAGCATTTGTTTGTGTTAGCTAGAGAAATAATTGAGTTATTCTGTACAACATAATTTTTCTAGTCATTCAGCAATGCAGGGCTGTGAAGTTGTTTCTGTTTTAGGCCCAGGAAGAGATGGCATGGAAAATAGCCAAGATGATTGTTAATGATGTCATCCAACAAGCACAAAGCGAGCCACTCATTGCAAAGCCCACAAAGGTAATGAGCTAGTGCTGTTAACACACTGCATTTTAACAATATTACTACTAAGATCTTCTGCAATAACATGTTGTGTTGTTCACAGTGGACCAGAATGTAAAGGAAACATTTATGTGTCTCAGGTAAGTGCTTAATTTTTCACCTGTCAAGAGCATAAGGAAATTGAAAATAGCAAGCATTAAATGGTTGGTGAATTTTAAGCAGACAATATAATGGAAACTACATGGCAGTGATGGACTGGCTTTTTAGCAGAGTAGTGTACGTTTCTCCACTTGCAGATCACTTTTCTCCTGCAACCTTTTTTGCTCTGAAGAGTCGTATGGACTTGAAACATTAACTCTCTTTTCTCTCTGTATACAGATACTGCCAGACCTGCTGAGCTTTTTCAGTATTTTCTGTTTTTGTTTCAGATTCCAACATCCGCAGTATTTTTCTTTAATCTCTCTACCTTATTTTTTCTCTGTATCTCAATTTCCTTCTTGCTTTTGCGCTCTCTTTCTGGTTTTGCACATGATGCCCTCTGTCACCCATTCCTCATAGGTTCAGGTTGATGACTTTTCATTGGCACTGGTCAATATTAGGAACGTAACAAAAGGTTCTTAAATAAGTAAAGAGGCAGGTAAAAAGGAGAAGAGGAGAAATGATGGCATGCAGGAGAGATTAAATAATAAGTAGGAGCAGGAGAGGACACCCCCCCCCCCCCCCCCCCCCCAAAGACCCCTCAAGCCTGCTTTCCCATTCATTAGGATCTTGGCTAATCTTCAAGCTCAACTGCGCTTTCTTATCCAATCCTTATAATACCACGATTTCTTTAGAGTCCATAAAAAAACCTATTAGTCTGTCTTGAATATATTCAATGACTGATTATCCTCAAAAGTTCTGGATAGAAAATAACAAAAATTCGCAACTCTGAATGAAGAAACTTCTAAGTGGCTGATAAGAGGGAATCAGACACTCTGCATTCACCATATCAAATCTTTTCTGAATCTTAAAACAGAAAATTCTGAAAAGACTCAGCAGGTCTGGCAACATCTATTGAGAGAGAAACCAAGTTAACATAGATTCTTCAGAACTGAAGAGGGGCAGGATTATATAGTTGGAGACAGCAGTTGAAAAGGTGGTCAGAGATAGGTGGGAGTTCAGGAGACATTGACAAAGATGTCATGGACACAAATAATGTGAGTGTTAAAGACTAAAGAAGGTTCTAATATAGGCATAAAGATAAGACTCTTGAATCCTTTATATTCAATGAAATTGTCTCTCATTCTTCTGAACTCCAGAGAGTATAGGTCAATTCTACTAATTTTTTTTCTTTGCTCAAGAATCAATCTAATGAAACTCTGCACATCCTTCCATGGCAAATATATTCTCTTTTTGTTAAGACTATGTATATAGGATTACAGATTCTCGTGCGGAAGGTCACTCAAAATCCCAGTCAATACTAATGTTTAATAGTTCATTACCATTTAAAAAAAATTTTCTCAGCTTGAAGATTAGGCTGAGAGAGAAGCATTTATCTAGCAGCTGTCTTTAGCCATTCAAATTCTCTTGATGTGTTTTATTGCAAGGAAGTTTTGTTTTATAGGACCTACTTAAAAAAAAAAAAAAAAATTTTTGGCTAGCATTCTGTAAAGAAATGAATCATTAATATGCAATACCTCAATCAAACTAGAAAACATTTGCTTTAAATTTTTGAATAGCTAAATATATATCAGGTATCTCAATGGTACAATTTTTCCCATTCATATAATTTGTGGCAAGATTTAGCGCTTTAATCAGTTCATTCCTAAGAGCTGACACCGTCAGACTGAATTGAGCTGTCACTGTAGTACAATGTGTCTATATTAATGTACTATATTAATGTTCTTTTGCTTAAGAAGGGCAACAGGGATAATCCTGGAAATTACAGGCTGGTGAGCCTTGTATCAGTGGTCGGGAAATCATTGGAGAAGTTTCTTCGGAACAGAATTTGCTCTCATTTGGAAGATTATGTACTTATTAGTGACAGGCAGCATAATTTTATGCAGGGGAGGTTGTACCTCTCAGACTTGGTTGAGTTTTTTTGAGGGAGTGATAAAGGTGATAAGGGCAGGGTGATGGATGTTGTTAATGTGGACTTTAACAAGACTTTTGACAAGGTCTCTCATGGCAGGGCTGATACAAAAGGTGAAGTGATATAGGATCCACGATGAGCTAGTAAGAGGGGTACAGAACTGGTTGGGTCATAGAACATATTGGTGGAAGGATGTTTTTCTGACTGGTGATCTGTGACCAGTGGTGTTTCTCAAGATCAGTGCTGAGACTGCTGTTTTTCATAATACATGTAAATGATTTGAAGGAGAATGTAAGTGGTCTGATTCGTAAGCAGAAAACACAAGATTGAGGGAGCTATAGATAATGGGGAGGATTGTCAGAGGAAATGCCAGGGTATAGGTAGGTTGGAGACTTGGGCAGAGAAACGGCAGATGAATTTAATCTGGACAAATGCAAGGTGATGCATTTTGAAAGGTCTAATGCAGAAGGGAAATAGATAGTAAATGGTAGAACACTTAGAAGCATTAACTTACAGAACAATATAGGCGTTTAGGTCCACACTTCCTTGGAAGTGGTAATACAGGTGGATAAGATGGTCGAGAAGGCATTCATCATTTGGGGCATAGAGTGTTAAAATTGGCAAGTCGTGTTGCGGTTGTATACAATTTTTAGTTAAGCCACATTTGGAATATTGCAGACAGTTCTGTTTGCTATATTACCAGGAGGATTTGGAGGCTTTAGAAAGGGTATAGAAAAGATTACCAGAAAGTTCCTGGTTTGGAGCATATTAACTATGAAAAGTGATTGGATTGGTTTCACCTGAATGTTGGGGGCTGAGCAGTGATCTAATAGAGGTTTACAAAATTGAGAGGTATGGATAGAATGGAGAGTCAGTTTTTTTCCCAGGATAGAAATGTCAATTACTAGGAGACGTACATTAAAAGTAAAAAGGGAAATTTTAAAGGCGATGTGAGGCAAATTTTTTATACAGAGGCTAGTAAGTGCTTGGAATGTACTGCCAGAGGAGGCAATACAAGTGGATATAATAGCAACATTTAAGAGACATCTTGACATATACATGAATAGGCAGGGAATAGAGGGATAGAGGCAAAAGGTCTTTAGTTTAGAAAACTGTCATGAGTCAGCACATGCTAGGTGGGCCGAAGGGCCTGATCCTGTGCTGTACTGTTCTTTGTTTTTAATGAAGTTTCTTCAGCAAACAAACAGTAAACCATACTTTGTGATTTATTTTCACTCTAGTTTGCTTTCTTGTTTCCAGTCATCCCATATTAAATGGGCAATGTACAATGGGCTGAATGGCTACTCCAGTTTCTAATTCATGTGATTGTAAATTTAGAATTTGATATTATACTATTGCTTGTGGTTTTGTTTTAATTGTGTACAAATTGCTGAATAAAGTAAGTATTGTCTGTTATTGCTTCATCTCATAAACCGAGTGAAATAATAGAAGTAATAGAAACAGGAAATAGGCAGAAATGGGCTTTCAGTGCACGCTGATCACAGCGGGCTAAGATTCTTCATGCAGCTGTTGTTTTAATATTGCACTTTAGCTATTAAATGCAACACCTGCTTTTGTAACAGCTATGCAAACACGAACAGCATGAGTTCAGAGACTGCAGTACATCTCGAGAATTTCATGTGACTCCTTTAAACTGAAAGTGAAGCTTGAGCAGTCATATGAGCTCCCTAGGGTGCGGGGATCATGATGCAGCCCTAATATCTGCTGTAAATGTTTTTTTGTTGCAGTACTGTGTTATCTACCACAGCTTTCTCAAAAGATTGGGATTGTATTGTATCATGTGACTGAATCAGTGGGTATAACAGTTACAGTGAAGGCCAGAGCATTATCATCACATTTAAGGAGAGCCAGAGATGCAGAAAAGACTCAAAATACAGAACGGTTTAGCTTTAATAATATTTACATTATATACAGTGAATAGAGTAGCAACTGCTTGTATTTCTATAGGTACGTGTTTTGGATCACTTTGCAGGCTAATGGATAGAGGAAAGGAGAGAAAACAGTTTTAAGGAAGTGACCTTTTGTTCTGGGTGTTATGGTTGGAGAACATTTGAAATGGGCTTTACAATACAGTGGTTATGCAACACAATAGTTACGCAATACAGTAGTTACAGTATACAATACAGTGGTTAGTACTGCTGCCTCACAGAGCAAGGGAGCTGGGTTCAGTTCAATTGGGTGACTGTCTGTCTGGAATCTGCACGTTCTCCCTGTCTGTGTAGGTTTCGTCCAGGTGCTGCGGTTTCCTCCCAGTCAGAAAGAAGTGCTGGTTAGTTAATGTTAAATTCTCCATTAGGTGCTGGAATGTGGCGACTAAGGATTTTCATAGCAACTTCATTGCAGCGCTAATGTAAGCCTACTTGTGAGATTCATAAAATAAACTTTAAAACTTAATATAGATTTGCTGATTCTAAATGGCACACCACTGGTTTGTTGCAATCTGTTTTGTAGTCCTTTATCACTTTTTTTGACATGCAGTAAAAGTTGACGACACTGTTAGAGGGATAAGACTCGAAAGGATTAGATAAAAAAGCACCCACAGCACTCAACAGTTGTTGCTTCCTATCCTGTATGTGTTAGATCACAAGTTACAATGACAGATATTAGTTATTTTTTGTTCTGAGTGTAACTTAGCTTTTTGAAACTTTCAGGTTGATTGTTGTGTGTGTTTTCTTTGTTCTAATTATAGCTATGACTAAAAGGAAGAAGAGTTGGTTCCTGTACCCTCCTATTCAAGCAGCTTCACTTCACGTCCAGCGGAGGTTGTCTCCTTTCTGTTAACACAGCCATGAAACCACACTGTACTTTACACGATATGATATTACTCCGTTGTTTGTATGAAGAAGACTATGCATTCCAGGATCGCCAGCCCCCAGTTGCACACATGTTTCAACACCTTTAATACCAGTCGGGATATTATATGAAGGTTTTCTTTTCTCATGAAGTTGCTGCATCGAGATGCAAAATCTAAGGATTGCAAAAACGCTCTTTAGATCTGGGTTCTGGGTGTATGGTTTGAGAACATTTGAAGTGACTATTATAATAGAGCTTTGCTGTGTTCTAAATGCCACTCCATTGGTTTGTTGCAGTCTGTTTTATTGTCGTAGAAGATACCTTCAGGATTTTTGTTTGAAAAATATCAGCAGAATGGGGGAAGAAACACAATCTGTTTTTTTTTTTGTAAAATTTTGGAAAATCACTCATTACTAGCTGATATCTGATAAATTGAGATATTTAATCAGATGCTACCTAATTGTATTGAGATTGAGTATTATCACAGAAACAAACAAACAGGCTGTGTATAGGTTTTTGGTACTATGTACCATTTCTATGTTTTCGGATGCATAAGTATTCATGTACTTAATCTAAAATCATACCTATTTAATTGTGTTTGATTTAAAATACATATATTATTGAGGATGGTGTGACTTGTTTGTTTTTTCTCGTTTTTGAATAGATGGGTGTATCTAGACATGGGTGAATACAGTCAAATTAATGAAGAACCTTTTGTATGAAATTGACTGTTGTAAATGCTTTTAGCAGTACAGTGAAATAACAGATTTTCTTACAGGTACCAAAAATTATTAAGCCAGTGATGAGTACCCAGTGATCTCCATTTATTTCACAACCTTTCTTGTGTCAAATAATGTGCCCTTGTTGCACACATGCACTCTTGCATGCTCGCTGAATATCATTTGCCCTCTCGCTTCCTTTCCATTTCAATGCTATTATTGTAATCATTTTTATATCCTGACATGGTTTCAGCAGCTATCAGTAGACAGAGCTATTGCTTCACAACCGCAATGTCTTGTTGGATCTTGAAATGAACTTCAAACCCCATGTTCATATCCTACATCATTCAAGGCTATCCACTTTGACGACCACATCACTTACCTTTGTACTTGTTTCGTCCTTACTTGAAAACTTAATTCATGTTTTCATTATCTTCAGATTTGACTTCTCCAGTATATTTCCTGCTCAAGCTCACAGCATCCTGCACCCTAAAGAAAGGAATTCAGAACATTCCCTCATTGAGCACATCTTTGCATGTTCTTGCCCCACCCTACCTCTGGAAACCCCTCCAGCTCCAGTTAGCAATCGTGCTGTATAGACCTCTCAACTTTTTCAACCAGGGTGGCATGGAGGTTAGCACTGCTGCCTCACAGTGTCAGGGATTCAGGTTCAATTCCTGGCTTGGGTCACTCTCTGTGTAGAGTTTGCACAATGTCTTTGTGTCTGTGTGGGTTTCCTCTGGGTGTTGCAGTTTCGTCTCATAGTCCTTAAGACATGCTGGCTATGCTAAATTCTTCCTCAGTGTACCCTGACAAGTGCCAGAGTGTGGCAACCAGGGGATTTTCACAGTAATTGCAATGATGATGTAAGCCTACTTGTGACACTAATAAAACTTTTAGATCAGAGCCTCAGCCTCCCCTTAAGCTCCTCCACCTTTCTACAGCACTCATTAAATCTTCTAAAGTTTCTTTTTACCATTCCTTCAGTCTTCTACATAAGAATATATAGAAGAGAAGTAGAAGTAGGCCATTTACTCCCTCAAGCTTGATTCACATTCAATAAGATCATGACTGATCAAATTATGACAATTCCAATTTCTTGTCTGCCTTTCCATAACTCTTGACTCCTTTGTCTGAATTCAATCTTGAAAATTTTCAGTGATCTAGCCTCTATTGCTTGGTGGGAAGAAAATTCTGTCTTGTTTCTCCTCGTACCTGTGCTGTTTACGGCATTTAAGGTACAGTGTAATGGTCCATCACCAAGAAAGAATTTTGAGGAAATTCTGAGTTTTTCCCATTATGATTATCGACTATCTCAATGGCTTTACGGCTTTTAGTTTTGCACGTGTAAATTGGATTTAGCTTTGATAGAATTATTGATTAATAATCACAGTGCAGAAGAGGCCATTCAGCCCATTGAGCCTGCATTGACTCTCTGATACACTATCTTACTCGGATCCTCTCCCCCACCCTAATCTTTTAACTCCATACATTTACCATGGCTAATCCATCTAACTTACACATCTTGAGACATTAGGTGGATTGGCTGTGCTAAATTGCCTTTTAATATGCACATCTTTGGAATGTGGGACGAAACCAGAACACTCGGAGAGAATCCATGCACATGTGGGGAGAAGGTGCAAACTCGACACATGCAGTCACCCAAGGTCGGAATCGAATCAGGGTCTCTGGAACTGTGAGCTAGCAATGCTAACCACTGTGCTACCATGTTGCCCAGTCAAATAGCAAGTTTTATAATGGCAGAATGTGGCTATGAAAGGGGGGAGGTGGTGTTTAGATTTGCTTTGCATTATGTTGAATTAACATTAAAAAATCAGGTCTAATTGGAATTTGATTATGAGTAAACAAAAATGCTGCTCAAGTTTCATAAACCAATTGTGCAGTCTGAGATAACATTTTTGTTCCGTCTCACCATTTCCTTTCTCTATGCTACAGGGAAAAGAAATAGGGAGGTTTTATCGATTTTACTTTCTTCTTTTTGCTCACCCTTGTTGTCTCCTGACTTTGTAAAGCTCAGCAAATATTCATGTTTTGGCATTAACCTTAATGTAGAACTGTGCTTTTTGTCAGCTGGTTATTCTCTTGGCCAATCCTGGACATTACTCTTATTTTGGATTTTGGGGTAAGTTCAACCTGCACTCTTCAGGTGAGATGAATGAAAAGAGAAGTAACCAACTGACATTGTGAATTGTTCACCCTGAGTGGACTGCACATGAGGAATGAAACACTGACCAAAGATGGGATGATGCTGAGCGTGAAGTCACTGTGAAATGATTAACGGAGATATAGCCAATGACACGTAGGAAGGGAACAAGCATGCGAAATGGAGAGATGGCACGTGTTGCAGAAGGGAGAGTAACTGTGGAGAAGTCAGCCATATGGTGACAATGACAGACATACAGATGTAGAGTGTGGGAGGATCATAAAGTTACAGGAAGCGACAAACAATGCTTTTATCTTGAGCATCATGCGAATACAATCTCTGTTCTTGTCCCTATGTGAATTCATTCCTCCTACTCAAATAACTGCCTTCCCCTATAATTTTCGATTGTTGCCAGAGTTTCATTTAGTAGCATCCTGCATGATCTGATACCAGTTTCACAACTGCATCAACACGGCACAGTGGTTAGCACTGCTGCCTCAACAGCACCAGGCACCTGGGTTTGATTCCCAGTTTGGGTCACTGAATATGTGGAGTTTGAACATTCTCCCTGTGTCTGTGTGGGTTTCTGAGTGCTCTGGTTTTCTCCCATGGTCTGAAAGACATGCTAGTTCGGTGCATTGGCGATGTTATATTCTCCCTCAGTGTATTCATACAGGTACCAGAGTGTGACTAGGGGATTTTCACAGTAACTTCACTGCAGAGTTAATGAAAGCCTGCTTGTGACACTAATAAACTTTCAACAGATGTAATCAGACACAAATGGGTACTGAGCTAATGAAGATTATATCAGGAGAAAGGTGGATTGCCTAAGCTGAGACCAAAGCATAAACTTCACAACACCTGAACCACTGAATCTTTTTAATATCAGTGCTTATATTCTTCTCCTTTCTCCCAGTATGTCACCATGTCCTGTATCTCAACAGTAGCTGGGAAACTGATTGAGGCTGAGTATTGAGATTGAGGCATACAGTATTAATCTGACATTTCCATGACAAAATCAACAAGTACTCCAGGGATGTTTTCTGCTTGATGATTTTCCATTGCTGTGGAGAAACATTAGTATCTGTTGGACTCGTGTTATTTGTCAGCATTGCTCAGCTGATGTAATTCTGGCTTTTGAGTCAGAAGGTTGTTCAACTGCTCTCTTGGCAACACTAACTAGGTTGACACAAGGGTGGCACAGTGGTTAGCTCTGCTGCCTTACAGTGCCAGGGACACAGGTTTGATTCCCAGCTTGGGTCACTGTATTGGAATTTGCACGTTCTCCCCATGTCTCTGTGGACTTCCTCTGGGTGCTCTAGTTTCATCCCACATCTGAAAGACGTGCTGGTTAGGTGCATTGGCCGTGCTAACTTCTCCCTCAGTGTACCTGAACAGGCACCAGCGTGTGGCGACTGGGGGATTGCAGTGTTAATGTAAGCCTGCTTGTCACACTAATAAATAAACTAAAACAAAAATTTTGTACAGAGGTGGTGTCTTGTTAGGAATGCCCAACTTTGAGATGTTAACCTGTGTTCTTGTCCGTTGTTCACGTGTATGCTGCAGATTCCGTATCACTACTCAAAGAAGATTGAAATTCTGGACCTAAGGACAAAATGCCTGTCTTAATAAATGCTGCAAACATCCAGATTAACCATCCATTTATATCATTGTCATTTGGGGACTTTTGCAACAGCAGAACCAATGCTGTATTTGTCCAATTAATAGATGCTGCAGTCCAACTAATTTATTGCATAAAACACCTTGATACAGATCAAATGTATTGTTATGTGATATATAAACTCTACTATTCATCTTACGATTGAAAACAATCAAAATTATGAAATGTCACAGCAGTCCAGTTGAATGGAAAGAGCAACAAGTCAATGACCCTGATTTTACTGGCAAGCCGACTGAAATCAGGACAGGCCAAGTTTGCAGAATAGCACTTTCTGTTGGCATTGACTGTGATCTTACAAGCCTTGGAAGGGCATGCTTGTAAAATTTCAGCCAACGTTTTGTTTATTCTGAACGAACATTGATAGAAATCAAAAGGTTAATATTAAAAAAGTATGAAATAAATGGATTGCTGGATGGAGTACAAGTCACTTCAGTCCAGTAAGAGATTATTATTTTATGCATTGGACAACCTCTGGAAAATGAGCATTTTGAAATGTAGAAAGCTTGGAAATGGGGTTTAAAATTTAATGACAGTACAATATCAGCAGCGCAAAGAAAGACCACCTTGACAGCTAATTTCAGATCAAAAATTTCCCATCTGGGAAACTTGGATTTTACTATTCAACACTCTGATTTTTGGACCCATTGGATGTACTATTATCTGATTTGAAAAGAAAGCAAATGTGATGTGAGAGAAAAAGGTTTCCATAAAGTCATTGGATGCCAAATCAAAGGAAGGAGATAGAAGCCAAATTAGAGAGTTATAAGGTTTCCACAGATCACAGAATTGTTGCGGTGCAGAAGGAGGCCATTCAGCCCAACGTGTCTGCACCAGCTCTCCAAATGAGCATCGTGGCTTCTTGTCATCCCCCTGTTTTTTCCCCTTGGACCCCAGCACATTGTTTCTATACACATATTCATCAAACATCATCTTATTGCTTCGATTGAACGTGCCTCCTCCACACTTCTAGGCAACATATTTCAACCCCAACCACTTGCTGTGTGAGGAAATTTTTTTCCCACATCACATTTGCTCCTTCCTCAAATCACTTTAAATCTGTGCCCTTCTGTTCTTAACCCTCTTCTCCTTATCTACTGTGTCCAGTCCCCTTATGATTTTGAACATCTCTATCAAATCTCCTTCTAGTTTTCTTCTCTTTAAGAACTCCCAATTTATCGTCATAACTGAAGCTTCTTATCCCTGGAATCCAGGCCCATGGCGCTATGAGGCAGCAGTGCTGACCACTGTACCATCCGTGTCGAAAGAAGTGTTCACGAAGCTGTTAGATTTTTGTACAAACCCAGCTAGTTCTCAGATGTTCTTATCTGGTCTCGTCCAGATGTGACTCTAAATGCGCATCAGTGTGATTAACTTAGAGCAGTTGAAGTCAAAGTTTATTTGTTAGTCACAAATAAGGCTTACATTTACACTGCAAAGACGTTACAGTGGAATTCCCCTGGCTGCTACACTACATCACCTGTATGGATCAATACACCTAACCAGCACATCTTTCAGAATGTGGGAGGAAACCGAAGTAACCAGAGGGGACCCATGCAGACATAGGGAGAACATGCAAATTCCACCTGGTCAGTGAGCCAATCCGGGAATCAAATCCAGGTCCCTGGCGCTGTAAAGCAACAGTGTTAACCAAGGTACTACTGTGCTGCACTCAGTATGAATCCATTACTCAGCAGTTCAAAAGGAAAGTGAGCAATTGTGAATTCATTCATTGGATGTAGGCTTCACTGGACCAGCATTTATTGGCCATCCCTAGTTGAAAAGATGGTGGCAAGCTGTCTTCTTGAATTGCTGCAGTGTGCGAAGTGTAGGTGAACCCCAGTGGTATTAGGAGGGAGTTGCAGGATTTTGACCCAGTGACAGTGAACGAATAGTAATATATTTCCAAGCCAGGAAGGTACGTGGTTTGGAGCGGGGTTCCAGGTGTTCCCATGTGTCTGCTGCCCTTATCATTCTAGATGATAGCAGCCATGGGACTGGAAGATGCTGATCAAGAAAATGACTATGTCAGGTTATTGCTTGTCACATTCTCAAGATTGAATTTTGACATAAGCCCCCAGATGTTAGGAGGACTTTGCAGAGAAGACAGGGCTGAGTTTGGTGTTGTCGTTTACGGTGCTTAGCTTGATGCTGGGCGGCCCAGCCAATTTCATTTCTTGTTGTTTGATACAACTAAATGGCTTGTTTGGCCATTTCAAAGAACATTTAAGGGTCAACCACATTGCTATGGCTCCAAAGTCACATGTAAGCCAAGCCAGATAAGGACAGCAGATTTCCTTCCTTAAAGGACATAGGTGAACTGTTTTTGTACTCCACTTGATCCTTACTTCCGAAATGTCATTCCCCATTGCCTACATCATACATTAAAATTGAATCCTTCAACAGGGATGAGAAAGGAGCTGTACCCAAGAATGCACAGGCCATTGCAGAGAAAATTGGATGGTAATAGATTAGTAAACATTTTATTCTTCTTTCATGGGATGTGGGCATTGGTGACTGGGTCAGCATTTATTGCCCTGGAGCTTATTATGCAATTTCAGAGGACAATTAAGAATCAAGCACATTGCTATGGGGGTTGGAGTCACATTTAGGCCAGACAGGGTAAGGACGGCAGATTTCCTTCCCTAAAGGACATTGATGAACCGGATGGAGTTTTACGTCAATCGATTTATGGACTTTTAATTGCAACTTTTAAACAAAATTTAAATTTCACTGTCTGCCACGGTGGGATTCAAATATCAGTTCTCAGATCATTACGCTGGGTCTGCGGATGCGTTGACAATACCACTATACCACCATGTTCCTGGTGATAACTACTGCAATCCAGAAACAAAGCCTTTTTCAGAAAGGAACTTGTTGAAATAGTTTGAGATGCAGACACTGTACTACGAGTGCCCTCATGTGGCCATGTTGCATTAGTCCACAGGGACTCCGGTCAAAGTTCCAAATGGTATCTTAGCACAAATAGAATTTTCAATAGCACAAGAAGTTGGGTATCAAATTTTTCTTCATTATTAGCACACACTTACCATTTGTCGAAGGTAGTTATAAATGCAAATTAGATATCAAATGACAAAGAAGACAAACGATTAAGGATGAATCCAAAGCAGTTGCCTGAACGGTATTGTATTTCTGATTTCAATTCACTGGACACAAGAAATGGCAAAGAGCAAATGATCCTGTCATTCACAATCCATAATAACTTGGTAATGTAAAATGAAAATTGAATTCTCCCAGACTTAAATAACAAACAAATATGACATTTAACCATGTCACAGAAATCACTATCCATCAGCAGTGATTTCCCTCAAGAGCAAAATATAGAATCCCTACAATGCAGAAGAGGCCATTCAGTCCATTGAGTCTGCACCAACTCTCTGACAGAGTATTTTACCTAGATACTCTCCCTTGCCCTATCCCCAGTAACCCCATGTACTTACCTGGCTAATCCCGCTAATCTACGTGTCTGGAGACACTGAGAGGCAATTTAGCATGGTCAATCCATCTAACCAGCGTATCTTTGGTCTGTGGGAGGAAATCGGAGCACCTGGAGGAAATGTATACTTTTTTTAAAAAAAACACAGCTAGGCAAATGGAATCAGCTATAATAAGCACAGAAAATGCTGGAAAAACTCAGCAGGTCCATAAATGGACTCCAAACATTGGATGAAATTTTCATATCCTACCTGTCACAGGAATTGTAGGGAGCAGGATACACTCCGTACAAAGATTCAGTTGACCTCGGACGCGATTTTCCTGTTTTGGGGCAAGTGTGACCAGAAAAGCCTAACCACTGATTCAGTTCCTCCCTTGACAGAAAGATCTCTCCCATCCACAGCATTTTGCTTCTATTAAATGGAATAAAAGGGTTGATTCTAAAAAAAAATTAAAAAAGGGGTTGATTCTCCCATCCCACCGTAGCTAATTTTTTAGCATGACAGGCAGGACAACACACGTGGGCTGATTTGCAAGATTTGCATGTGCATTCTCGCTGCATGTGCAACTCCGAGTGCCAGATACCCGGCGCAGTCGCAACCACGCTGGAAACAGGCAGAAACAGTGATTTAAATTATATTTTAATGTTATTTAAATGTGATTAGAGGGTCTGGACTTCCCTAATCTCCATCTCCAACCCCATCAGTACAACTTCACTCCGGCGGGATTCAGACTAGCTCCCCACTTCATGGGAACTAGTGGGACCACTCTGCTGGGGGGCAAGCCAGGCCTCCTGTGAGGGTCTGCCTCCCATTGGGGAGGGCATGTTCTGCTGGGGTGGTGTCTCTGTGGAATGGGGAGAGATCACCACTGCTGGGAGTGGCTGGAGATAGGGGAGCTCTGGGACAGAGGGTGTTCAGGGCTGGCCCACGAATGGGCAAGGGGCTGCGATTGGGCTGTGGTGAGATTGGGGGGGGGGGGGGGGAGCACTGCGAGGGTCCCAGGCTGGCCAGTGATCGAGCTGGTTAGAAAACTTCAGGCTGACAGCTGGGGGTTACTGCACATGTGCAGAGTTCTGGAACTGTCAGCCTCTGGTGCGAATAGACCCCACCTCATCCCGAGCTTTTAATGATATTCCCGATTGTGACCTCTGCATTGTGCGGAGTGAAGGAGATTCGAGACAGAACTCACATTGAAAAAAAACAATCACGATTTACATCCGTTTTCCCGTAAATTCAACACTTGGACTTCTTTCTTGGGAGAATTGCCCCTGAAAAGTCTAAAAAAGCCACTGAAGGCAAGAGTGAGACAACAGTTTAAATGGATTTGGGAGGTAACCAGGAGAAATACTTGGATTTATGCAGATCTTCAAGATGTTCCAAAGCATTTTGCTGTCGGAGAAGTGCTTTATGTTGTATTCACTGCAATGGTAGTCATTGTAATGTAGGGAACACTGCAGTTAGTGGATGCACAAGAAGTTCCCACAAACAGCAGTGCGTCAATGACCTAAAGCGGTCCATGTCCATTTGCTGCAAGATGTGGACAATATCAGGGCATGGGCTGGTAAATGGCAAGTAACAGTTAGATCAGACAAAAACCAGGCAATGGCCATCTCAGTTGGTTAGTTGAATTAACCATGGTGAATGCGCAAGATTACGGGACAGGGCAGGGGGGAGGGCAGTGGGTCTGAGTGAGATGCTCTTTCAGAGAGTTAGTGCAGACTCAATGAGTCAAATGGCCTCTTTCTGCCCTGTAGGAATTCTGTGGATCTTAAGAGAGAATCTCACTCTTGCCCCTTGACATTCAATGGCATTATCATCATGGAATCCCCCTGATATTAACATCGGTTGGGGGGGGGGTGGGTTTACCATTGACCAGAACTGAACTGGACTAGCCATATAAATACTGTGCCTACAAGAGCAAGTCAGAGGCTAGCAATTCTCCAGCGAGTAATTCACCTCCTGACTCCCAAAGCCTGTCCACCATCTATCAAGTATTCTCCACTTGCCTGGAAGAGTGCATCGACACTTAAGGAGCTTTACACCATCCAGAACAAAGCAGCTCACTTGATTGGAACCTCATCCACCACCTTAAATATTCACTCTTCCTACCATCTTCACAGTGGCAGCAGTGCGTACCACTGATATATTGCACTACAGCACCTCACTAAGCCTCTTTGGTCAGCACTCTCCAAACTCTCAATACCTAGGGCAGCAAATACCCGGGAACAGGACCACCTGCAATTTCCCCTCCAAGCTACACCATCCTGATTTGGGGTGCTACAGTGATTAGCACTGCTGCCACAGCACTAAGGACCTGGATTCAATTCCGCGCTTGGTTCACTGTCTGTGTGGAGTTTGCACATTCTCCCTGTGTCTGCGTGGGTTTCTTTCCGGGTGCTCCGGTTTCCTCCCACAGTCTGAAAGACATGCTGGTTAGGTACATTGGCCAAGCTAAATTCTCCCTCAGTGTACCTGTGCTGGAACATAGCGACTAAAAAATTTTCACAGTAACTTCATTACAGAATTAATGTAAGGCTACTTGTAAATAATAAAACTTCAAATAAATCAGCCGTTCTTTCACTATGGCTGGGTCAAAATCATATAACTCCCTAACTGCACTGTGGATGTACTTACACCACACGAACTGCAGCAGTTCAAGAAGGGGACTCACCACTTCAAGGGGTAATTTGTGATGGGCAATAAATGCCACAGCCTGCAAAAAAAACAGAATTTTTAAAAAATGTATGAGTAATCTATTTTAGCAATGATGATTGAAGATAACCATTGGCCAGGACATTAGAGATGATTTCTCAATTTTTCTTTGAAATGTTGCCTTGGGATCTTTTACATCTGACTGAGAGAACAGAGGGGTTTAATATGTCCCCAGAAGATAGCACCTCTGATGGTATCGTACTCCTTCAGTACTGCACTGGCGGTACTGCACTCCCCAACCTTTGAACTCAAGTCTCTGGAGGGAATCAAAAGCTCACAACCTTCTCCCTTAACAAGAATTCTGATAACTGAGCCACAGCTGGTATAAACACACTGAAGCTGGTGCAAAGGGAACATTCAAATCAATTTTCTTCAACAGTGTGCTGAGATTTTTGTACCGAACTATGCTTACTTTTCCCTAAAACTTCCCACACTCATCTTACAGAATACTGATTGGCAGTGATCAGTTATATTTAATCAAATTAAGTCAAACCAATCCATAAAAATTGACCATTGACATCTACATCAAACAAATGTGTTGTGAGGGGCTTCTTCCAACTAACCCACTGGAGACACAAGAACAGTATACTGTTCTGGTCCCTGTTCCTCTAACTTCACGCCCAGGAGGGCAGCGATTGGAGTGGGGGGTGGGGGGGGGGGGGGGTTGCTGGTCAGAGGGGCAAAGATGGGATGATGCTGTGTTGGCCAGCGATTGAGCTGACCAGTGATCGGGAGGACAGCAGTGCAGGGCTACTGTGCGTACGCTGACCTTTGCTCTGAGAGATCAGCGCATGTGCAGGGACCCACTCAGTGCTCTGCTGGCCGACCTCTCTCGGTGGAATTAGGCACTGCTCCCAGATTTTCATCATGAATCTCGCTAGGGCACTCTGTGACGCACAGAATGTTGGAGATTCATTTTGAAAATCCCACTAAAAAAATCAACAGTATTTACTCCAGTTTATAAGCGAATTTGGCACTTAGAATTTTTATGGGAGAATTCCACCCTTTGTTTTTAATATTTATCAATACAAATATACCCAACTAAAGCTACCTCTGTTTTCCTACTTTCCTCCCCTGGGTAAGTAGGTTGTATACAGAACTCCAGGGATGGTCTCACCAAAAATGTACACTATTGTAGTACTCTTAAAATACAATCCCCTGGTAATAAAGGACAACAGTTAGTTGCATGTACTCTCATGTCACAGAAGAGCTATCGGATTATCTTAGATGACAGGAGGGAATGGAAATGTACCTTCACCACTACAGGTTAAAGGAGAGCTGTACAACATCATGAAGTATTGAGGGACCATATATTAGAAAGGAATATTTGAGTTTCTATCATGCTTAATCTACATCCCATTTATATAAAATGCTTTGTAGAGAATCATAGAATGATGCTGGACAGAATGAGTCCATTTGACTCATCAGGCTATTTAATACATCTATCTAATTAGTCCCATGCCCCACTTCATTCCCTTATAGTTTGTACATTTTTCTACTTCAAGCATTTATTCAAGTTCCTTTCAGAAGTTTCATTGAACCTGCTACCAGCAACCTTTCGTGTAGCAGATTCTTATTTTTGTACTCCATTTCTCCTGGGGTGGCACGGTGGCACAGTGGTTAGCACTGCTACCTCACAGTGCCAAGAGTCACTCTCTGTGTGGAGTTTGCACATTATCCTCACACCAGCATGGGTTTCCACTGGTGCTCTAGTTTCCTGCCTCACTCCAAAGATGCGCGGGTTAGGCTGATTGGCCATGCTAAATTGAATCTCAATGTCAGGGAATTAGCAGGATAAATACGTGGGGTTACGGGAATGGGGCCGGGGTGGGATTGTGGTTGGTGCAGACTCGATGGGCCGAGTGGCCTCCTTCGGCACTGTAGGGATTCTTTTTTTTCTATAAAGCCAAGAATTCCAAAAGCCTCCTCAACGTGTCCTGCACCTTTAGAAGTTCATCTATTCACTGGTTCTCTGCTGTTGCACCCTTTCAAATTGTTCCATTGATTTGATGGATTTCCACTGATGTGCATTGACTACTGAGAACACTGGCTAATACTGTTTCCACTCCTTATCAGTGAAGACCCACAATCAGCAAATAAAATGAATAATGATTGTAGGCAGGATGATAATTCGTCTTTTCTGAGCCACATTTTAGCTTACAGTGGGTGAATTGCTTGCTTATCAATATATACTATAATGCAGTTATGTGTTATTGTGTGAAGTTTTGGTCACCTTTTCTGAGGAAGGATGTTCTTGCTCTTGTGGGAGTGCAGTGAATGTTTACCAGGCTGATTCTGAGGATGGCGGGACTGATGTAAGAGGAGAGAGTTTTTGCTGGAGTTCAGACGAATCAAGCAGAGGTGGGAGGAATCTCATAGAGAAAATTCTAACAGGTCTTGACAGGGTAGATGCAGAGAGGATGTTCCTGATGGTGAGGGGAATCCAGAACCAGGGGTCACTGTCTGGGGTAGACCATTTAGGATGGAGATGAGGAGACATTTCTTCACTCAAAGAGTGGTGAGTCTGTGGAATTCATTACCACAGGAAGCAGTTAATACCAAAGCATTGAATGTGTTCAAGAGGCAGTTGGATATGGCACTTGGGGTGAATGGGATCAAAGGTTGTGGGGAGAAGGCAGGATTGAGTTGGACCATCAGCCATGATTGTAATGAAAGAAGCAGGCTCAAAGAGACAAATGACCTCCTACTGCTCCTGCCTTCTATGTTTCTATGGTTCTATGTTAGGGACCAGAACAGAAACACTAAGGTATATTATGAAATCTGACTTAGACCCCAACAATTTTTCTACTTTGGCATTAATGTGAGGGTCAGATGTTTCACTCTGGATGTGACAAACTATAAAATTTTTATCAAAACAAACTAGATTTAATAACTCAGGTTAACTATAACTATAACTTTTGACTATGAGGAAAGGTTGAACAAACTAATATTATCTTCACTTGAAAGAAGAGGCTAAGGGGAGACCTGATAGAGCTCTACAAAAATTATGAGACACATAGACGGGATGGATAGTCAGAGGCTTTTTCCCAAAGTGGAATGTTCAACTACAAGGGTGCAAGGGTGAGAGGGGGAAAGTTTAAGGGAGATCTGCGGGGGAAGTTTTTCACACAGAGAGTGGTAGGTATCTGGAATGCACTGCCAGAGGATACAGTGCAAGCAGGCACATTAGCAACATTTAAGAGATATCTGGAAAGGTACATGAATCCGAAGGGAATAGATACAGATCGAGTAGGGGCAAAAGATTTTATTAGTTTAGCTCGGGCATCATGATCGGCAGTGGCTTGGAGAGCTGGAGACCCTGTTCCTGTGCTTGCTTTTTTTTTGTTCTTTGTGATATAACAAATGAATTAGCTTACCTTTTAAAAACTGAATAATACTTAAACATGACAAGACACCATTCTTAACTGCTAACCTATCACTATCAGTTTTAATCCAGCAAAATTTTCCTTATAGACTTAAATCTCTCTTTATAATTAGTTAGCAAATCACACGCACACTTGCTTGTGATTTAGGTTAATAGTCCTGGAGCTTTCAGGACCAGAACCAGAGGACATAATCTCAGGCTAAAGCAATGATCTTTAAAACAGAGATGAGGAGGAATTTCTTTAGCCAGAGAGTGGTGAATCTCTGGAACTCTTTGCCACAAAAGGCTGTGGAAGTCAGGTCATTGAGTGTTTTTAAGACAGAGATAGATAGATTCTTGAATAATAAGGGGATCAAGGGTTATGGGAAAAGGCAGGAGAATAGAGGTAAGAAAAATATTAGCTGTTATTGAATGGTAGAGCAAACTCAATGGGCTGAGTGGCCTAATTTTGCTGCTATGCCTTATGATCTTACGATTTCGTACAACATCTCAGCACAGAGAGACTGCTTTCTTCAAGCATCCCAAGGCAGCAACTGCTTGTATTTTAAAAATGAAAATGAAACTGAGTTTTCCTGCAAGCCACCTCCTCCTATAAATCACACGACTCTGCCCCTGTCAATCAATCTAATCAAAAACTCACATGGCTCTGTATACCTAATCTAAAATCCCAGCAGAATTAAATAAACAAAAGGTCAATTAACTCAACAACGTAACACATTCCAAGCTAAAATCTGTTAGCAGCCAGCATTCTTAGCATTTGCTGCATGTTTACAAGACAAAGTAACTCTTGTAACAAAATACTGCCTCTTTAAGCAACATCATCTGAAACATAATATATATCAAAATAGCGCAATATCATCACACGAGTCCTACAAACGGAAGAGATTCTATCTAGTTTCTAGCAATAAAGATGAGGAACTGAATATTTCCTCTGTTGGATGCACACACTCAACAAACTCAGAAATGGGCACAAAATGTGCTTCTTGCCATAGTCAGCTCTGGAACTGGCCAAGTAAGGAATAGCCAATGTGAAACGTGTGCTGGGAAAGGCTCAGGACTGACAGACAGGACTTGAAGAGGGTGGGCACCAAGAAAAGGGAGGGTGCGAGCTGGTACTTTGAACGTGCTCCATCAGGGAGGCAATCTCAGGGAGCCCCAGGAAAAATTGTCATGGAAAAGCTACACAGAGAGTGTCTGGACAGCACATTTAAAGGCAAACCTCAGTCCCCAGACACCTTGTTAAATGTTATTTGTGTCCTGACATTTCAGACAGTTCTGGATCAAAGCTGAAACGGAAAGACCACCAGAGCATTGGCTGCCTAAAATTGCCTCAAATCATCCCCCTGATGGGTTAAATTGCCTGCTTGTGAAGTGATATCCTAGTGGTGTTATCCCCAGACTATTAATTCAGAAACTCAGCTAATGTTCTGGGGACTCAGGTTCGAACCCCATCACTGTAGATGGTGGAGTTTGAATTCAATAAAAAATATCTGGAATTAAGAATATACTGATGACCATGAAACCACTTGTTAGAATTGTTAGAAAAACCCAACTGGTTCACTAATGTCCTTTCAGGAAGGAAATCTGCCATCTTTAGCTCGTCTGACCTACATGTGACTCCAGAGCCACAGTAATATGGTTGACTCTTAACCATCCTCGGTCAGCTAGGGATGGGCAATAAATACCAGCCAGCCAGTGATGCCCATGTCACACGAATTAATAAAAAAATTTGATTGTCCTTAAGCACAGTTCAGATTCTCATTCGTGGTCACCACCTGAAATATTATGCGAGTGAGCAATGACAGCAGAAAATGCTGTCCAATATCTTGCCTGATTTCACATGCTACAATTTCCCCTCCAAGGTATACCGTCCTGAGTCGGGGCGGCACGATGCAACAGTAGTTAGCACTGTTGCCTCAAGCGCCAGGGACCCAGGTTCAATTCCCTGCTTGGGTGACTGTCCATTGTGGAGTTTGCACATTCTCCTTTCATCTGTGTGGGTTTCTTCCGGGTGCTCTGGTTTCCTCCCATAGTCTGAAAGATGTGCTCGTTTAATTGTATTGGTCATTCTAAGATCTCCCTCAGTGTACTCAAACAGTGCAGCAACGGAGGGGATTTTCACAGTAATTTCATTGCAGTATTAATGTAAGCCTATTTGTAACACTAATAAATAAACTAAAGATTGATATGACCATTGTCAATTTTGAAATGCTTTGATTTATGGAAGTATAAATTGATTTTTTAATCTTTGTTATTTTCATGAATTAATATATTTAGAATTACTATTACAATGCTCTGAAGATTTACAAATAAATATCATAATTAAGGTAATCAAATACGGTCAGGCAAAAATAATATTAGGAGCTGATTTTTCTAAGTGTTAAAATGAGAGAAGTACTACAATTCTTTTGCCGTTAAAAATGTATTTTCTATTATAAATGGAGCTTGGAATGGCTGTGGTGAGACATGACAAATATTTCCACTATAACTGTAATTCAATCTTTCATTTATGAGTTACTAAGTCATCCTCTCTAGTCGATTTATTGTATCTCACCTTTGCCTGTTACACAGCCTCTATGCATCTTGTCACTATGGCTTACAGTAAGTTAAACATCCATCAGCTGAATAGACAACTGGGATATACACACTGCTCATATATAATACAGGTAAAAATATCTAAGAGGAGGCAGTAGTGAAGTGGTATCATTACTGGACTAGTAATCCAGAGACCCAGAATAATGCACTGGGGACCCAGATTGAAATCCCACCACGGCAAATGGCGAAATTTAAATTCAGTAAAGAAGTCTGGAATTAAAAGTCTACCGAGAACCATGAAACCATTGGTGTAAAAACACATCTGGTTCATTAATGCCTTTTAGAAAAGGAAATCTGTTGTCCTTACCTAAATGAGAGTCCTCCTGTGGTTGACTCTTAAATGCCCTTAGGAATGGGCAACAAAAGCTGGCCCAGCCAATGATGTCCACATTCTATGAATGAATACAGAAGAAACACTTTAATACTATTAATACAGAGATAGATAGATTTTTGATGAATAAGGGGATCTAGGATTGCAGGGAGAAGGCAGGAGAATGGGGTTGAAAATCATATCAGCCATGATTGAATGGCGGAGCAGCCTCGATGGGCCGAATAGCTTAATTCTGCTCCTATATCTCATGGAAATACAGCAGGAATGCAAAGGAATTCAAGGGTTATTCAGAAACAGGTAGAATCATCAAGAAACTTTGGAAATTGAGGAGGCTCAATGATGCTCCACAACAGTGGGGAATGGATTTCCAGCCGTTCCCACCAGTCCCACCAAAGGGTGATACCCGACAGTGGGTTGTCCGGCAACATGACAACGATGCAATCCACTACTCTGAAAGTAATCAAAAGCGAATTACTGCAGATGCTGGAATCTGAATCCAAAAGAGAAAACGCTGGAAAATCTCAGCAGGTCTGGCAGCATCTGGGCAAGGACAAAAAGAACCCCTACTATGGTATTGGGGAAATAAAGGAGTGGCATCAGGACACAGTTTCAAGAACTAGGACAGACACAGAGAAGGTTTCTGTAAACTACAGTGACGGGAGTGGGGATAAAGAGTGAGATTACAGTGAGGGGAGTGGGGGATAAAGGGTGAGATTAAAGTGAGGAGAGCGGGAATAAAGGGTGAGATAACAGTGAGGAGAGTGGGGATAAAGAGTGAGATCACAGTAAGGGAAGCGGGGATAAAGAGTGAGATAACAGTGAGGAGAGTGGGGATAAAGAGTGAGATCACAGTAAGGGAAGCGGGGATAAAGAGGGAGATTACAGTGAGGAGAGGGGGGATAAAGAGTGAGATTACAGTGAGGAGAGCGGGGATAAAGAGTGAGATTACAGTGAGGAGAGCGGGGATAAAGAGGGAGATTACAGTGAGGAGAGCGGGGATAAAGGGTGAGATAACAGTGAGGACAGTGGGGATAAAGGGTGAGATCACAGTAAGGGAAGCGGGGATAAAGAGGGAGATTACAGTGAGGAGAGGGGGGATAAAGAGTGAGATTACAGTGAGGAGAGCGGGGATAAAGAGTGAGATTACAATGAGGAGAGTGGGGATAAAGAGTGAGATTACAGTGAGGAGAGTGGGGATAAAGAGTGAGAGTACAGGGAGGGAAGCGGGGATAAAGAGTGAGATTACAGTGAGGGGAGCAGGGATAAAGAGTGAGATTACAGTGAGGGGAGCAGGGATAAAGAGTGAGATTACAATGAGGAGAGTGGGGATAAAGAGTGAGATTACAGTGAGGAGAGCAGGGATAAAGAGTGAGATTACAGTGAGGAGTGCGGGGGATAAAGAGTGAGATTAAAGTAAGGAGAGCGGGGATAAAGGGTGAGATAACAGTGAGGAGAGTGGGGATAAAGAGTGAGATCACAGTAAGGGAAGCGGGGATAAAGAGGGAGATTACAGTGAGGAGAGCGGGGATAAAGAGTGAGATTACAGTGAGGGGAGTAAAAAAGATTACAGTAGGAGAGGGGATAAAGAGTGAGATTACAGTGAGGAGAGCGGGGATAAAGAGTGAGATTACAATGAGGAGAGTGGGGATAAAGAGTGAGATTACAGTGAGGAGAGTGGGGATAAAGAGTGAGAGTACAGGGAGGGAAGCGGGGATAAAGAGTGAGATTACAGTGAGGGGAGCAGGGATAAAGAGTGAGATTACAGTGAGGGGAGCGGGGATAAAGAGTGAGATTACAGTGAGGAGAGTGGGGATAAAGAGTGAGATTACAGTGAGGAGAGCAGGGATAAAGAGTGAGATTACAGTGAGGAGAGCGGGGGATAAAGAGTGAGATTAAAGTAAGGAGAGTGGGGATAAAGAGTGAGATTACAGTGAGGAGAGCGGGGATAAAGAGTGAGATTACAGTGAGGGGAGTGGGGATAAAGAGTGAGATTACAGTGAGGAGAGCGGGGATAAAGAGTGAGATTACAATGAGGAGAGTGGGGATAAAGAGTGAGATTACAGTGAGGAGAGCGGGGATAAAGAGTGAGAGTACAGGGAGGGAAGCGGGGATAAAGAGTGAGATTACAGTGAGGGGAGCAGGGATAAAGAGTGAGATTACAGTGAGGAGAGCGGGGAGAAAGAGTGAGATTACAGTGAGGGGAGTGGGGGATAAAGGTGAGATTACAGTGAGGGGAGCGGGGATAAAGAGTGAGAATACAGTGAGGGGAGCAGGGGATAAAGAGTGTGATTACAGTGACGGGAGTGGGGATAAAGAGTCAGATACAGTGAGGGGAGGGGAGCGGGGATAAAGAGTGAGATTACAGTGAGTAGAGCGCGGATAAAGAGTGAGATTACAGTGAGGAGAGTGGGGATAAAGAGTGAGATTACAGTGAGGAGAGTGGGGATAAAGAGTGAGATTACAGTGAGGAGAGTGGGGATAAAGAGTGAGATTACAATGAGGAGAGCGGGGATAAAGAGTGAGATTACAGTGAGGAGAGCGGGGATAAAGAGTGAGATTACAATGAGGAGAGCGGGGATAAAGAGTGAGATTACTGTGAGGAGAGTGGGGATAAAGAGTGAGATTACAGTGAGGAGAGTGGGGATAATGAGTGAGATTACAGTGAGGAGAGCGGGGATAAAGAGTGAGATTACTGTGTGGGTAGCGGCGATAAAGAGTGAGATTACAGTGAGGGGAGCGGGGATAAAGAGTCAGATTACAGTGAGGAGAGCAGGGATAAATATTGAGATTACAGTGAGGGGAGTGGGGATAAAAAGTGAGATTACAGTGAGGAGAGCGGGGACAAAGACTGAGACTTGAGGAATGAGAGATGGTGCTGCTGCCCTTTATGAACCACAGGGAGAGAGATCCTGTTGGAAGGAGAAGAGGACAGAATAGCAGAGTCTGATATTGAGTCATCTTGGACCCCCCTTGACACTGGACCAAGGCCTTCCGCATCAGACCTGTGCGGTCACTCATGTGGAATGGTCACTCCATGTTAAAAGAACCGCAGGCACATTCCACCTTTTAAAATGAAGCTTTGGACCTGGAACAACAGGATCCTCATAGACAACCCACTGCGAGAGACTGGAACTACCATCATTAGCTGGGAGCTCGGGCACCTTACCACTGAGTTCATCACACTGACTGAGAGCCGGCGGGCAGGGGACGGCAGGGGACAAGGTGGTGATTACCAGCGGAAAGGTAAACCAGCAGAAGTAGCAGCATCTCCATGGGGATTGCCTTCACTATTAAAAACAAACTAGTTAGCCGTCTTGGAGCCTTCTCTTGCAGGATAAACAAACACCTCCTGATCTTTTGGTTCTCCCTTTCACTGAACCAGTGCTAAAGTCCCCGGCGTGAATTCCGCAACATCAGAAGCTGCAGACAATCCCAAAGAGAAATTATACTCCAGCCTGAACAACCCTTGGCTCGAGTCTCAATGGGTGACAAGCTGACCCTCCAATGCTAGAATCGGACCTCTGGAGAGGTATAATCGGCAGAGAGGGACTGGGATATCCAATGTCAATGGTACCTTGCTCCTGACAAGATGCCATGTTATAACCAACACCTTGTTCTATCGGGGAGACAAGTCATGACAACATCCCCACTCCAAGCACTGGCACCTCATTGACTATGTCATACCCGAATGAGGGGCCACCAACACGTCCCACTGTCTAATCCGCTCTGTGGTCAATGACAATGTCACCCCAAAGCAGCGACAGCAACAGAAACAACAACACAGGAAAATCAACACTCAGATAAAACAGCCCTATTCAGCCAACCCATTGCTATCAATTTGACCACTCCCTCGACCCAGAGACACAGTGTCTACGGAGCCTGGTCTGCCCTCAAACCTTCACAATCAGCCACACCAAACCGAGAATGGCCAGGAGACCCAGGAACTGATAGACCAAAAGTGAGAGGTTTTTCTCAACCTGGAAAACCAACCCAGCTCGAGAGCAAGAAAGCAGCTCTGCAAATGGCTGAGGACCAGCAAAAAAACCCACCACCCAAAGAACAGCTGGTAGATGGAGAAGCACATGGGAAATCCTGCAGTTAGCTGGCAGCCATGACATACATGACAAACTGTGGCCCAAATACCCAGGGGTCAACCCAACTGCTGGCCAAGAACAGAGAGGGACTCATTGCGAACATAGAGGCAGTTAATTCCCACTGAACAGAGCACTACGAAGACCTCCTCAGACTCTATTCTTGATGTGTTTCCTTGGCTCCACCCTGCAGCATGCTACCCACCACCATCACAGCACAACCCTAACCCAGCAAGAGGGAGTGAACAGCTAAAGAACAACAGGGTATCAGGAACTGATAGAATCGCTGCCAAAGCATCAATACATGGTGAAGGAGCACGATTGCCGCAAATACATGACCTCATTTATCTGGAAGGAGAAGAGCATGCTGGAAGATCTCAGAGATGCCCCAGTCGTGACCATCAGCAGAAGGGTGACAAGTTTGACTGCAGTAACTGCAGAGGAATTTTCCTGTTCTCAACACAGGGAAGTGCCTTCTCCCAGAATCACAATACAGATTCTGCCCACTAAGATACACAACAGGCATGATCTTCACTGTATCATGTGGTAACTATAAGAGAAATACAGGAAACAGCACCAACCCTTGTACATGGCTTTCTTTGACCCCACAAAGGTTGATACTGTTAATCGTGAGGGATTATGGAGCATCCTTCTCTGTTTTAGCTGCTTCCAAAAGTTTATCATTTTACTCCCTCCGCCAGCTCCATAATGACATACAAGCCTTGATGCTGGCCAATGGACCCACCACAGACCCAATTCACGTTTGGACTGGGGTCAAGCACTGACACTTCTGTCTGTCTGTCTTCCATGCTGCAAATGCTCCATCTCACCCTCAGTAAGCTCCCTGCCGGAGTGGGGCTAAATTACACAACAAACGGGAATCTGCAGGACCAGATCCAAGGTCATCCCATCCTCTGTCATTGAAATACAGGAGGTGTCAGTACACGCTCAGAGGCTGAGCTCCAAACCATCATCAACATCCTCACTGAGGGGTACAAGGGACATGTGCCTTACACTAAATATCCGTAAGACAAAAACGAAAGTGTTGGAAAATCTTAGCAGGTCTGGCAGCATCTGTAAGGAGAGGAAAGAGTCTCTGTAAGACAAAGATCCTCTGCCAACCTGCCCTGGCCACTCCGCACTGGTTATCAAAACCCGAGACTGTGAATTACTTTCCACGCCTCGGGAGAATAGAGTCAAGAACAGATGTTGACAATGCGATTCAACCTTATCTTCAGTGAGCTAGAGCAACGTCCGCTCCGCTAAGGAAGAGAGTGTTTGAAGACCAGCACCTCAGACCCAGCATCAATCTCCTGATTTATAGAGCAGTCCTGATACGCAGCCTGCTTCGTGGCTTGGATATGTACAACAGGCACCTCAAAACTCTGGAGTAGGAACACTGATGCTGTCCCTGCAAGATCCTATAAATCCATTGGCAGGGTAGGTGCACCAATATCAATATTCTCACTCATACAGACACTGCTAACATCAATGCATTCCATAGCTGATATAGGTGAATAGTGTTGGCTGATGTATTATCCATCTGGCAGCCTCTCTGTTCCACCATCTAGTCACTTATTTTCTCCTCTGCTTTGTCCACTCTGCTCATGCCCAGTTAGCTGCAAGGACTCCCCATGCATCAACTCCAGTCCTGGTCTATTCGAGGTCCCGCTTGCAGACACCCCTTTGTCGCTCACAGGTGTGGATTAGCTGTCAAGCTCAAGCTGACAGCAAGTTCGCTGTACAGCATGTCTATGTGGCTCACGTAACGCAACCAATAGAGTTACTACTGTCTCAAAGAGGGCAAATCAGCTGGGGAATCCCTGCCCATCGGTGTGTTTCCATGCTCCACACTGTCTTCCCCCCAGGAGATGCTGAATATTTTTCAGAGGCCACGGACGTGGAAGCTGTACAGCTGGCATCTAACAACCAGGATCATTCAATAATGCTTTATTAGAATCTATATGTTGAGTCATAGAGATATACAGCACGGACACAGGCCCTTCAGCCCAACTTATCCATACTGACTAACACCATTTGCCTGTGTTTGGCCCATATCCTTCTAAATCTTTCCTATCCATGTACCTGTCCAAATGCCTTTTTAATGTTGTATTTGTGTCCACCCCTATCACCTCCTCTGGGAGCTCATTCCATATACACATCACCTTCTGTATGAAAAAGTAACCCCTCAGGCCCTTTTCAAACCTTTCCCCTCTCACCTTAAACCCTCTAGTTTTGGACTCCCCTTGGAACCTGGGGAAAAGACCTTAGTTATTCACCTTATTTATGGCTCTCATGATTTTATAAAGCTCTATAAAGTCACCCCCCTATCCTCCTACGCTCCAGGGGAAAACAAAAGTTCCAGCGTTTCCATAAAGTTCAAAACTTCCAGTCCTGGTAACATCTTTGTAAATCATTTCTTGCACCATTTTCAGGTCAATAACTTACATTAAACATATATCATCGAATCCCTGCAGTGCAGAAGGAGACCATTCAGCCCATCAGGGCTGTACCAACCGCAATACCACCCCAAGCCTTATTCCCATAATCCCACATATTTACACTGCTAATCCCCCTGACACCAGGGTCAATTTAGCATGACCCATCCACCTAACCTTTGGACTGTGGGAGGAAACCGGAGCACCCGGAAGAAACCCACGCAGACACGGGGAGAATGTGCAAACCCCACACAGGCAGTGACCCGAGGCCAGAACAGAATCCAGGTCAATTCCCTGTCACAGTGTCACCCTATGATTCAGTGAAAATCCTCTGGATGTCTGGTGGATGGGAGGATTATGGTTCAGGCATTTTAACAATAAATGTTAAGATTTAAAAAAGAAATCAAAATTACATTTGCCCTATGAAAGTAAAAGCTTTGTCCCTGCCAGCTAGCGAGAGGTTAAAAGAAAACGCAAGAGAAACTGGAAGTAGGTGAAGAATCTATTTGTCATAACAACCTGTCCCTAGAAAGTCACTGCATTATCTCAGGAACATCTATAGACATATCATTAGAATATATTAGTAATTAGTTTAAACTAGGCAGCATTAAGCAGAAATTATTAGCCCTACTCTTGACCACGAAATGCATTTGGATTTGGTTTGCCACTTTACCGTGCGCCCTATGGAGTGTAACTTGCAATTGCAGCTTCATTAACAAGATTAAGTGGGCTGCCTTGAAAAGGCTTCAGGCGGTGTGTTAGGATATGGAACCCTCAGAGATGGATTTCTGGAAAATATTCCTGCTCCTCTGGAGTAACTGCGCTTGGATCAAGGGACTGGACACGTCCCATCCAATTCTGAGCAATACCTCGGTTCGATATTTTGATTACCCCGAGGAGATTACCTGTACGCCTCTGGGCGTCATGGTGCGGATTCGTAATGACTCATTTCAGGGGATGTTCCTTAAACTATCAATCGTGGGTAAGTCCAGAGTCGTGAGAACGTTGAATGATAAGAAGGGTTTGAAATTTTCTTAAACTTTGATCAAGATTTTTCACTAAATGGGCTAAACTCCGAGTATAACTGATTAGAAGTTTATTTGCATCTTCCTCTTGACAATGTTAAAGAACCTCCCCACACGCTTATACTTCCAAGTTAACGCACTGTAACTTACTACCCCAGTAAATATGCTTACGATCCCTGTAGCAAGCCTCCTAAATAACTGCCCAGGGATTGTAATAACAATCAACGCTGGAAAATCTGTTGCTACAATTCATTTTTTTTATAAGCAGAGATTTTTCTTCCAATGCCTTCCAGACTAAAGTTTGATCCCACAATTGGAGTGGGACTAAAGTAAAAGAAGGCTTTATAATTCTGTGGCCTTTAAAGTGTTGTAAATCTAGTTAAGTGAACGTGATGGTCTAGTGATACTGCTATTAATCCAGAAACTCAACTAATGGTCTGGTAGTGAAGGTTGAACCTGCCACCTTTAGGGAAGGAAATCTGTTGTCCCTGCCTAGTCTGGCCTACATGTGGTCCCAGACCACAACAATGTGTTTGACTCAATTACCCTGCCCCAACTAGGGATAGGCAGTAAATGCTGACCAGCCAGTGACCATAATTCCATGAATAAATAGTCTAAGAAGATACTTAAATTAGGATTCAGTTAAAACTGAGTTTTCTATAATAAAACAGTTTTATAGGCATTTCTATTTTCTAGATCAACTTAAATATTTTATCTGAAGCAGAGCCTTAACTTTATGAAGGTCCTCCCCTGGCTCTGATTCAGAGATACTGCTGTTTTTGCTTGCCACCAAATTGAATCCCATTTGTTGCATCACTAATGGGTGCCAGAAATAGTGAGCCATTGGAAATGATTATTAATTCATCCAGTGTGAATAATCCTAGTGTTATGGATTGTAGCACTTGGTTTGTTATCAAGTGGCATCCTATATACAGCCATTTGGTGCCACTGCTGAGATATCCCAAAGCTCTTGTAAATGGATTTGAAGTGAAATCAAATGTTACTGTGCCATGATGGCCCCAATTGAATAGTTGCTGATGTCCCAAGCCTGTAAGGGTCCAAATTTGAGAAGGAGGTCCCTTAGCAGATTTGTCTTTTTAGTTAAAAGTTTAATATACTTTAACATAGTGACTGTCAAACTGCTGTTTCCTGTTAACAGATAACTATGGTATACCAAGAGACTTGCATTCATTGCCTAGCCACTGCCATTATACAACTAAACCACAAGCTGATGGATCCTTGCTTTTCATGACTTCATACAAAGGCTGCTATGTTCATAGAATAGTGAGTACAAATATTGGTATACTGCTATTAGCAATATAATTTTGTTCCTATTTCAAAGGCTACCTGCCAACAAGGAGGAGAAATAACCATTGGTGCAAGCAATGGCACTACTGTCTCTCAGCACCAGACACCTAGGTTCAATTATCACCTTGGGTGACAGACATCCTCCCTGAGGACTTCTTCAGTGCTCCAGTTTACTTCAATGCAAGTTGTGTGGATTGGCCTTGGTGAATGTATTGGTGGATGCTTTGGCCCATCAAATTGGCACCAAAGGGCCTCCTTTTTGCATTTAGGCTTTCTACAGGTGCAGAATTTGGCATGACTTCCAGTTTGAAGGGTGGAATACTAGCAAAGGAGGGCCCTCTTCTTCAGCAGATGAACTGTGAAAGGGGTGACATTGGTAATGTTTTGAAACTAGTAAATGAAGCCAATACTGGTTTTAGTTACCTTTAAGAATTGAATGAGTTTGGAGATGGCATCAGCCCCTCCATACTTGGAGGTGAAATATTTAATTAACATTGGATTTTGGGCACTATATAAGTAATGAATTTGGCAACAGCACTGGAATTGAGTCACTTGCACTGACACCCTGACCACATGTAAAAAGTGCAATGCTTATGGCTGAAGTCCCACTCTCTATTGGTATCTCTTGACAAGATCTCCCAGTGCAAACAAGACTCTCCCATATATCCAGAAAAGGAATAGCAAGATCAAATGGATGACTGGAGAAAGGGAAGAAAGTCATTATCACAAGTAGTGCTGAACAATTTTCTATCATTTAAATGTTTTGTTTCTCTTTAGAATAATACTGTAAGCCTGGAGTTGAGGATTGATGGAGTTGATGAATCTAAAAGGATCATGGTTATAGAACGCATTCCTGTAAACTGTACACTGCCATCTCTGGCTCCTGTGACTGGTAGGTCTGCAGACCATCCATTGATTTGGATTTGTCAAATCCTCATTTCATCTTGGGTTCCTGTTGGTAAAACATGTGACTCTAACTTGTTACTTCATCTGGCCCACTCAATGCTGCACATGTGTAATTAACTTTTCTGGATCAGAACCACTATGTTCTCTACAGCAGAATGTCCCATTAGTCATTAATTTTTCTGTTTCTCCAGTTGTAATCTAAGTCCAATTTACAAGGTATTGAGGAACAGAACAGTAAATAAGAAACAATTCAGTGGCCAACTTCATCCTTCCATTTATTCTTTGCTCCTTGCCATTGCACCCTTGGGAAGTTCATGCCTTGCCATTACACCCTTGGGTGCTGATTCCATGCAACACCCATTTTCCCCCCCCACCTCTTCCAATTCCTAAGACTGGAAGCTTTCACTGACTATCATAGTGACCTTTGTTTCCCATTCCCTGCCCCCAAGCTGCATTGAAACTATTGGTTTGGTTGATGTCCATTCTGAGTTTGAACACCTTTTCCCTGGTACCTTGCACACTTTTCTGAGCTAACTTGGCAGTAAGACACTTCAAAATTAGCCATTGTGAAAGTTGAGCTCTAATACTTTAGCAAGGTAAGTGAGTAGACAGATGTAGCTTGGTTGGCTAGTTGCATTTGACTAACCGTCCCAGTGGATTGTGTAAACACAAGCTTTTCCAGTAGCAGCTTAAACGCCCTCCATTTTCTCCCCCCACCCTCCTGCAGCAATGATATGCCTTCCACTGGTTAAAGACTTCAACAGTTAATCTTGGCAACCATCACTTTTTTAAATAGTGTACTGTTCCCATTTTCCCCCCCCATGTTTGTGATTGTGTTTTGATTAACTTTCAACAGCTTTTAATCTGTTTAATCCAACAGTGACCCCTACAAAAGGAAGCACTCACCTGGATAAGGTGCCAGCCAATACAACACTAGCCTCTGTTCCAGTGGATAAGGTGCCAGCCAGTATGACAGTAGCTACAATCCCAGTGGATAAGATGCCTGTTAATGCCACTGTTCCAGTAGATCAGGTGCTAGTCAGTACAACAGTAGCCACTGTGCCAGTAGACCAGGTGCCTGTTAGTGTGTCTGTTCCAGTAGGTCAGAAGCCAGCCAGTACAACATCTACAATCCCAGTGGATAGGGTGCCAGCCAGTACAACTGCTACAGTCCCAGTGGATAGGGTGCCAGCCAGCACAACAGTAGCTACTGTCCCAGTAGACTGGGTGCCTGTTAATGCTACAGTCCCAGTGGATAGGGTGCCAGCCAGTACAACTGCTACAATCCCAGTGGATAGGGTGCCAGCCAGTACAACAGTAGCTACTGTCCCAGTGGATAGGGTGCCTGTTAATACCACTGTCCCTGTAGATAGGGTGCCAGCCAGTACAATAGCTACAATCCCAGTGGATAGGGTGCCAGCTAGTACAACAGTCCCAGTGGATAGGGTGCCTGTTAAAACTACAATCCCAGTGGATAGGGTGCCAGCTAGTACAACAGTAGCTACAATCCCAGTGGATAGGGTGCCAGCTAGTACAACAACAGTCCCAGTGGATAGGGTGCCTGTTAATGCTACAGTCCCTGTAGATAGGATGCCAGCTAGTACAACAGTAGCTACAATCCCAGTGGATAGGGTGCCAGCTAGTACAACAACAGTCCCAGTGGATAGGGTGCCTGTTAATGCTACAGTCCCTGTAGATAGGATGCCAGCTAGTACAACAGTAGCTACAATCCCAGTGGATAGGGTGCCTGTTAATACCACTGTCCCTGTAGATAGGGTGCCAGCCAGTACAATAGCTACAATCCCAGTGGATAGGGTGCCAGCTAGTACAACAGTCCCAGTGGATAGGGTGCCTGTTAAAATTACAATCCCAGTGGATAGGGTGCCAGCCAGTACAACAGTAGCTACAGTCCCAGTGGATAGGGTGCCAGCTAGTACAACAGTCCCAGTGGATAGGGTGCCTGTTAAAACTACAATCCCAGTGGATAGGGTGCTAGCTAGTACAACAACAGTCCCAGTGGATAGGGTGCCTGTTAAAACTACAATCCCAGTGGATAGGGTGCCTGTTAATGCTACAGTCCCTGTAGATAGGATGCCAGCCAGTACAACAGTAGCCACTGTCCCAGTGGATAGGGTGCCAGCTAGTACAACAGTCCCTGTGGATAGGGTGCCTGTTAAAACTACAATCCCAGTGGATAGGGTGCCAGCCAGTACAACAGTAGCTACAGTCCCAGTGGATAGGGTGCCTGTTAATGCTACAGTCCCAGTGGATAGGGTGCCAGCTAGTCCAACAGTAGCCACTGTCCTAGTGGATAGGGTGCCAGCTAGTCCAACAGTAGCTACAGTCCCAGTGGATAGGGTGCCTGTTAATGCTACAGTACCTGTAGATAGGGTGCCAGCCAGTACAACAGTAGCCACTGTCCCAGTGGATAGGGTGCCAGCTAGTCCAACAGTTACAATCCCTGTGGATAGGGTGCCTGTTAAAACTACAATCCCAGTGGATAGGATGCCAGCCAGTACAACAGTAGCTACAGTCCCAGTGGATAGGGTGCCTGTTAATACTACTGTCCCTGTAGATAGGGTGCCAGCCAATACAACAGTGACAATCCCAGTAGATCAGAAGCCAGCCAGTACAACACCAGCTACTGTCCCAGTAGATCAGGTGCCTGTTAATGCCACCCCATCAGTGGATAGGGTGCTAGTCAGTACAAAAGCTACAATCCCAGTGGATAGGGTGCCAGCCAGTACAACACCAGCTACTGTCCCAGTGGATTGGGAGCCAGCCAGTGCCACTCCAGCCTCCATCACCATGGACCTGAAGCCAAGTGGAGGTAATATGCATATGAAAACTTGAGGCTATACCAAGTTTACTAATTTCACAAAGCTTTAATTGTGATAAATTGAACATCCTGAAATTGACTACTCTGATCAATATACCTGCCAAAGATCTGGCCTAAGGGTACCCAAATATCTCATCAGGCAGGTTTTAATTGGTGAACTGGTTGAATTTCAGAAACCACTGCTTATTATCTGAAGCTGAGAAAATGTAATATGGGTTCACAGCTGACCTGTCTATACTTGACCTTGTGTACACAGATTGCCAGAGCTTGCAACTAGATTGTGACAGCAAAATATTGACCTAGCATAATGTTTGGAAGTGAATATCTTGACTGGAATGTTTGAAGTAACATTAATTGGTATAGAACCTTGGGTGTCTAATTGTTCTGCTCTTAACTAACTCACTTGGTGTTCACTGCAATTTGTATCTTTGCAGACAAAACCCAAATTTGTGATGTTGATGCTAAACACCGTGTACCCTGTGGAAATGCCACACTTGGTGACCTGGCATGTAATACCAAAGGATGCTGCTATGATCCAGCTGATAAGAGAGCTCCTTGCTTTTATGGGAAAACTGGTAGGTTTTAAATTTGTTGTTACAAATAACTGAATTATTGTATAGTTTGTTCAAGTTCTGAATTGTGTAGGCCTTGAACCTGTTGTCTTACCTTGAGTATTGTCTACCTTTGCTTTGATCAAGATTAAAGCATAGGGACCTGGTTATAGAATTTTATATTTACAGTATATTAACTACAAGCTTACAGACTGTATAACTCCCAAAGTGTCTTGTGAACTTGGCCTAAAGTTCTGATGGGTGAACTTGATGTTTTGCTCTAGGTATGATTCAGTGACCTAGTAAAGAGCTTTCTAACAACTAGAAGATAACAATCAACAAACTAACTTGCCAATAACAAGACTTGACTTGGTTAACAATCTCTGTCCCAACTTAAATCAAAAGCCTCTAGATGTGCAGCTGCCTTTAGAATTGGCACAAGTGTATGCATCATGCTAGACTTTAGCTCTAATACTACCAGCTGTTGTCCTTAAAGGGACAAACACCATCTCAAGCACAGCAAAACTCAAACTGGAATGCCAGCTGGTTGAATAGCTGTCCCTAGTCACATGACTTGTTTTCATGGGTGATTTGATCCACTGCAAAATCCCAGGAGAACAGCATAAGTGTGCTTTAGCAGCAGTTTGTTAGCTAAATCTGCATAGTATGCCAGTAGAAAACAACTAGTTCAGTGCCTAAACTTACAGCAGACCTTAAACAAGAACATGGCTCAGGCACAGTATTGTTGCACTAATAATACTAGATGTTCATGTTTAACATAGCTAATGTGCTTCACAATTCTCTGGCTCTCATTATAATGGCATATGATCTTCTTTCCTTAGCTTATATTGATTGCACAACCAATGGGTTGTTTACCATTGTAATACCCAGAATTGCAACAGTACCCCCACTTGATCTTGGCTCTGTCTTCTTGTTGGACAACAGTTCTCAATGTGTGCCTGTAGTCAAGACAATGGAATTTGTTATCTTCCAGTTTCCCCTTAATTCATGTGGGGCCACACAAATGGTAAGCTGCTCTTCTAAAAGTTACTTCTAGGATGAAGGATAGATTTCCATAAGATAAATGTTGTTTTTCTGTATAGATTGATGGATCAAATATCACTTACAAAGTAGATGTAATGGCTAGAAGAAAAACCCAAAGTGGACCTCGTGGCCATATAACCAGAGAGAGTACATTCAAGTGAGTGCCTGAATACTAGCAACTTTACCAGATTAAAACAAAACTTGATCAATTCTTAACAGGTCGACTTGACCAGAATATCAATACTCATGATAGATGATTGTATCCTCATTTTGGATAACTTGAGGTCAAAACACTTGCACACTTTCCCTTGAAGTAACTTTGTGGTGATCTTCCCTCAGCAAATGTTGTATCCCATTGCATTCAGTTCCTGACTGCAATCTTCAGGTTTGTTCATCTATCCTTTGGACTAGTTTCTTCCACAATACAAAAATGTACAAGTTGGGTGGATTGGCCATGTTAAATTTAGTGTCAGAAATTGGCAGGATAAATATGGGATAAGATGTAGTGGGATTGTTGGTGCAGGCTCAAATGCCCTCTTGCCCTGAGGATTTCATGGACTAGCTTTTTGCATTGCTGCCATGTCCTTGACGGACCCATTATTCCCCTCCCCTGAAAAGGCAAATGTTTTGGCTATTTGAGTTATCTACTTTAAACTGTCATTGCCAAGTAACATGCTACACTGGTCATTACAACATAGCTGGATTTGTGACCAGCTTCCAATTTCACTTTATTTAACAAAGACTAACTTGGCTCAATCTAAGATTGAACATTACAGAACAGGCCCTTCAGCCTTCAATGTTGCAATGCCCCTCCAAACTAAACCATTCCCTTCTCTTCCATATAATCAACTAACCTCTTAAATGCCACCAAACTTGGCACATCTACAACTGCTGGCAGGGCATTCCACTCCCAAACCACCCTCTGGGTAAAGAACCTACCTCTGATATCCATCCTATAACTATCACCCCTTAATTTAAAGCTGTGTCCCTCTCATGCTAGCTTTCTCCATCCTCGGAAAACGGCTATCACTGTCCACCCTATCTAAACCTCTAATCATCTATGCTTTGATAAGGTCTCCTCTTAGCCGCTGCCTCCTTTCTAACAAAAACAACCTCAAATCCCTCAGCCTCTCATAACACCTGCCCTCCATACCAGGCAACATCCTGGTAAAACTCCTCTGTATCCTCTCCAATGCCTCCACATATTTCTTAATGTGCAGCTGCACTAGAGTTTTGTACAGTTGCAACATGACATTGCAGCTCAAATTCAATCCCCACCAATAAAAGCTAAGACTCCATACGGCTTATTGACTTGACTGTCTACTTTCAGGGATCTATGCACAAATACACCAAGATCCCTCTGTTCATCAACACTAAAGAATCCTACCATTAGCCCTATACTCTACACATTTATTCTTGGCTAGTTATCAGTTCTCAATCAAATTGCTTGCCCCTGTGCATCACACGAGTACACCTCCAGTTTCTGGTTTTGCATAGAAATATTCTGTATGACATCAGTTAAACTATTGATTTCCTAGGTTGCAAGTGATGTGCCATTTGACTGGTATTAAGGACCTTCCTTTGATGCTTGTGGTGAATACTCCCTCACCACCACCTTTTGTAGTGATGGATGGTGTCCTCAGAATAGAAATGAGGATTGCAAAAGGTAATTCCAACTTCATTTTGTCTGAATCTACAACACCTCTACACTTCTTGCTGACATAACTTCCTCCCACAGATGAGTCCTACAGAACTTGGTTTGTTGATGAAGACTACCCTCTCGTGAGAGTACTCAGGGAGCCAGTGTATGTAGAAGTTCGCCTGCTCCATCGAGTTGATAACAGTATTGCACTTGTGCTGAATAACTGCTGGGCAACACAAACATTGGACCCTGAGCATGGCAGAAAATGGCCCCTCATTGTCAATGGGCAAGTATTCTTTCTACTTTGTTCACATTCATTACTTCTGCTAATTTGAGATGCAGAAAGTCCTCTGACAAGGTTGGACAATGTCTGTCTAGTTTTAATTAAACAGATGTACTAAATTTTCCTGTTCTACAATAGAATTAAGATAAACTATATTGTGTCACCATTCCTCATGGGTTAATCAGTGACATTTCCTAGAATGCAAGTCTTGAATAGGTGTTAAAACAAAGGCTCACCCAGTTTCTTTAAACCTAAAGGCTAACTTTGCCACAGAATTTGAGCAAGTGAGTCTGACAACAAATATGACCAAGCAAGTCATAATTGCCTGGCCAAGTGGCAATCTAGGACAATATTTGAAAAATGCCAATAGCTGTAAATTTGCTCTAGCCATTAAGGCAATGAAACCTGTAGCTTGATTCCAACCCCACTCAAGACTTATGATCTGCAATAATTGTCTAAAGTTGAATCCAGAGATCAGTTTCTAAACATCTTGCCCTTCATTCCAATATTGCTCCATAATCTTTAACAGTGGAGCAAGCTCTTTTTGAAGAAAATGCTGACAATCTCAGATCTGACTGACATTTATGCAACACCAATCTGTAGCTTAAAGTGCTTTTGTAAAAGTTGATCTTTGTTTCTTGTGCCCTTCACATTTTTGCAGTTTGTATCAAAAGGAGCATTGGGGTTTATTCAGACTAAATCTCAAACTTTGTTATCCAGCTGCCCATATTATAGGGATAACTACTTGACCCAGCTGCATACTATTGATGCAACTTCTTCCAACCTGCTGTTCCCAACACATCACAAGAGATTTGAAGTGAAAGTCTTCACATTCTGGAGCCAACATGTCCCAACACTGAGTGGAGAGGTTAGACACTTTTTAATACTTGTAGTATTTCCCCCCTTGATTTTGATGCTTAAAGAATTCTTTCTTCCTTTAGGTCTATTTTCATTGCAGTGCAGCTGTGTGCCTTGTGTCTGAATTGGAGAAATGTACTACAACTTGTGATGCTGGAAAAAGTAAGACAATTAAAATTCTGTCTTAATTTTTTTCTGACTGTTCAGATTCTGAGTGTATTTTTCTTTGCCAGGGATAGGAAGAAGCTTGGACTTTAACACTTCCACTGAAGCCTTGCCCAAAACTCACCAGGGGCTGGTAACACTGAAGAGACCCATATTTTTCACTCTCTCAGATGGAAAAGCTGCCAAAACATCTCTCATAAAAGGTATGAAATATTCTCATTCATAATGCAAGATTTAACATGAAGGCTTAGCACTTCTGTAATCTCATATGGAACCATAACTGCAGATCATTTTAACCTAAAGTTGGATATGTTTCATTCTTCAATCTACTTGTCCATCAACACCAGGAGTTGACAGCCTGCTAGTGGCAATAATTAGCATTGCTACCTGAGGCTGGAGGAATACAGCTCCTGAGATCCAGGTTCAATCCCAGACATGGATGGAGTTTGTACATTCTCTGGTTTAGTCCATAATACAAAAATGTGCAGGTTAGGTGGATTGACAATCTTAAATTGCCCCTTGTTAGGGAATTGTCAGTGTAGATTTCATGGCTGGCTGCTTCCTACACTATATATAGGGATTCTAATGAAACCAGTTGAACTATAGGATTTACAGCAGAACTTGAGTTGCCAACCAATTGTCACCTAAGGTGACATTTCCTTGGGTAACTACAGTAGAGGTATCAAGATGAACTTGCTGCTGAATTCTAGAGTGAATAGGACTTTTCACTTTAATCTAAAAGTATTAAACATGACTATAAAATTTTCCTAGCTATCTTCTTAGTCCAGAACTAAGCTGTTCATAGCCATTTTCTTAAACACTTTTGTTCCCACTTTATACTCTAGAACATTAGTCTAGTGACACACACCTCTGCAACAAGACCCTATGTTGAATTATCTAGAAGCTGGCATTATCAAAATGAAAAGCTGCTTGTGCTGAAGGGATATGAGCTGCCTAAATGCTAGGTGGTTTTATTTTACTCTTAAAGTAATGTAGTTGACAAGTCCTTGCTCCCAAAAGAGAATTCAAATCAAATCCAAGTCCTTGTTCCCCCACATGACATACTAGGTTCAAGCTGAAGGATGAGACACTGCACTATCTTGGGGCTTGATCTGATCTCACTTGAGGGGTGACAACAAATTTTGTGCCTATCTTTTACATCTTGAATTTCTCCACAGGAAACTTAGCTGATGGTGTCCTCCTTACAGCAGCAGTGACCTCCCTTGCACTGGCTGTAATCTGTGGATTAGTTCTATACTGGAATTGTAAACAAATGCATATGTCTTGAACTCCATGTATTTGTCCAATATATATATGCAGGATGGATGTAATTGTATAATTTGTAGTTGGAGCACCTACCAGTGGGAAGTATTTGTACAGTCTTGCAGCATCAAATGAACCTTTAAAACAGGGTTCCAAGTACTTGTGAATCAAGTTTTATGGATAGTAACAGCAATTGACTAGTTAGTACTTATTCTGGAGGTTTTCAACTATGATTGTAAATGTGACTTTGTAATTTAAATAGTTGTATTTGGACAATACATAACAGAAATAAAACAACCTTAATTTCCTTCCTTGCTATGTTTTAATGCAATAGTTTTTCACTTTTGAAATGTGATACTTGTATCTTCTGACTTCTCACCTCTTACTAAAATATTCAGTACCACATGCATGGCTTTCAATTGCCTTGTTCCTGAATCTTGACATTAATAGTGGCAACCTTAAACACTAGAGGGTGCAATTTCCTAGCTGTTGCTGTATGGTGCTGGAGACATTTGGTTCTAGTACATCTGACGTCTTAATAGGCTTATGTTTAAGATATTCTAACTTCCCCACAAATCTCTTGTATTGAAAGTTAGTCATGGGATTGGGAGAGTAGTTGGTTGCTCCATTTCAGCAGTACATTAGAACATTACAGTGCAGAACAGGCCCTTTGGTGTTGCACTGACCAACTAAGGAAAAAGCAATGACCCTCTAACCTAAACCATTCCCTTTTCATCCATAAATGTATCTACTAACCTCTTAAATGCCACCAAACTTGGCACATCTACAACTGCAGCAGGCAGGGCATTCCATACCCTTACCACCCTCTGGGTAAACAACCTACCTCTGACATCCATCCTGTAACTACCACCCCCTTAATTTAAAGCTGTCCCCTTGTGCTAGCTTTTTCCATCCTAGGAAAAAGGGTGGACAGTGATAGCCTATCTAAACCTCTAATTATCTTTGGCATTCTTTTGACAGCCTGTGATATATACAAGTCAATTTGAGAACAATCTGGCACTAGGATTCTTGTGTCCAATTTTAATCTATTGGACACAACCTCAGTAGCAGTTAAAGCTTGTTTAGGAGGAATGATGTATATCATCCATCTTTTTAAAAAAAAAAATTGAAATAGTTAACTAACTTGTGTTGATCTGATTTGAACTTGTCTGCCAGCAAATAGAAATTGGGAAGACAAAGGGAGATGGAGCTAGTGTTTTGGATTTACAACTGAAATATCTTGAATGCTAAATCTGCATTTTCAAATGCCATCCACCCTTTAATGCTTTTCTAAACAGCCTAGGCTCTTTAGTGAGCCTGCTCTGCTGGCAAAGTGTTTTTAGCACCTCTGCATTGTGTCATGAAGGCCACATTTAGAATGCTTACCTGAAGGTCAGGCCAAATGCCTGTCAGCTGACGTGTTCAACAGGAAGGGAACAGTTTTGCTGGTGATTGCTCAATGTTTGTTCATCCAAGTCACTGAGCAGAGACTAATTAGGCAAGCTCCACACAAGGATGGTCTCAGCAGGGATCTTTTGGGTTCATATCACACTATCAGTAACCCTTATGACTTGCCTAGGTTTGCTAAACCTCACTTAGTGTCTGGAGACTATCTCTATGTTCCTTACGCTCACATTGTCAGCCTCTAAGACTTGAATAGCAGGTTAGTTATAAAGACTTGCATTCTAAACAGTAAACTATTATTTGGAGGCTAGAGCTCTCTTCAACTGATAAGGGCAAACCCTGAAAGCTTGAGCTTTCCATCAAATGGTTGGACTTGAAACCTGACAACACTAGGTTCTTACTATGACTCAAGTCAGTTTTACAGCAGAGCCAATTGGCCCATCAAGTACCTTTTCAATACCATTTTCCAGCACTTGGCTAAAAGGTAAAGTTAAGTAGGTTTACATTCATAACTTTCCAGTATTATGAAAATCCAAGTCTGCTTTCAGTTCAAATATAATGGATTTAGCATGACCAATGCATCTTCCCATCCTGTCTTTTGGACTGTGGGAGGAAACCAGAGCACCTGGAGGAACCCATGCAGACATGGGATGAATGTGCAGCCTCCACAGTGACCCAAGCTGGGAATTGAACCAAGTCCCTGGCACTGATGCAACAGTGCTAACCACTGAAACACAGCCTTTTATGCTATTGTATTTCAAACACATCTAAATGCTGCTTAAACAGTTTACTTCTACCACCTTTTGAGTTCCATATTCCTATCACTCTGGGTTAAAAGGTTTTGCCTCATCTGTTTTGTCTCAATTTAAATCTACAACCCCTAGTAACTGACCACTAGTTCCTTCCTGTCTCATTCTGGACACCTCAGTCAAGTTTTCCTTAGAACAGGGAAGACTCAGTCTAACCAACTTCTCCCCATAGCTGGGACATTTGTCCTTGAGCCAAAGCACAATACAAGAGCAGGGAGACTTAGAGGTTTACAACATAGAAATAGATCTTTTGACCCAAGGTTATGATAGTTGTGTAAAATACATCTAGACTACTGTGTGCAGTTCTAGTTACCACTAGAGGAAGGGTGTGATTGCAATAGAGGATTCACCAGGATGTGGCCTGGTGTTTGAGGTTGTCAGCAGTAACATCAGCTGGTATCATTATACAGCCAAAACATCAACTCAACTAAAACATCCAGCTAGTAATGAAATAGCTGGGTCAAATTCTGTTTTACCTTCAACTGTATACAGTTGATCATGGGTGAGACATCAATATCAGAATCACAATTCTTATGGTGCAGAAAGAGGCTATTCAGCCCATTGTCACTGCACCAGCTCTTGGAGTATTATGACTTTGTGCCATATCACTGCCTGTTCCCCTGCACTTTGCATAATCATCTCATGCTTGTGTTTAATCTTCAGGGCAAGTGGGTGTAAGGAATAAAGCAGGAATTGAAATCATCCATGCAGTGTCCTGACATGTTTCCTCATTCTAAGACATGGGACTCCCCATCATGGGGAGGATGTCAGTCTAACTTTGTCTCTCCAGCACTGGGTGGGATTTTCCAGTCTTGGGGTATCTGAGGCTGGAAAATCCCATCCAAGGTCAATGGACTTTTGCATGGTCTGTGTCCCACTTGCTACAATTACCATGGTGGGCAGGACAGGAAAGTTCCATCCTTGTCAATCCAACAATGCCAATTCTTCCTTGGCACTATAAATATTCCCTCAGTATCATACATCTATATAGTGCAAGGCAATATATGTACACTTATGTACCCCCCTCAGCACTATATATAATCTAAGAAATGCTTTGTGCTGGGTTTCCCTTTTGGGTCACAAAATTTTCCTTGAACCAACAATGAGATATTTGACAAGCTAAAGAAAGCAGTGAGGCAACAACTGATTATAGGCTTAAAAAAAAATCACAAACACTGATGTGCTTTATTCTCTACAATGTTACTTTATTGAAAGATTTCTATTTTGAGTGGTATTTTGATAGAATTGCCATTCCAGAGAAGCTGGGGAATTGCTAGCTACAGTCTGCAATGTAAGAGCAGAGGAATGTGGAGACCACCCACATGTTAGAGGGGAAAGTGTGTGTAGTTAGCAAGCGGAACATGCCACTGTTACCCATGAGGGATGTTACAGGTGCCAGTAGTGAAGTGTCTAGCTTGCAACCCAAAATAGTAAATGTTAGAAAACGCACAGCAGCCACTTTAAAGGTAAAAGAGCAGCTGAATGCTATCAGGACAGGCATGGTTAGGTGGTAATGGCTCCTTCACAGAATTACATAACACTAGGGGTGACAGTGGCACACCAGTTAGCACTGCAGCACCAGTGACCCGGGTTCTATTCCGGCCTCGGCTCACTGTGTGGAGTCTGCATGGGTTTCCTCCGGGTGCTCTGGTTTCCTTCCACATTCCAAAGATGTGCAGGTTAGGTTGACTGGCCCTTAGTAAATTGCCCCTTAGTATCAGGGGGATTAGCAGGATAAATATTACAGGGATTGGGCCTGGATGGGATTGTCATTAGTGTGGGCTTGATGTCCAAATGACCTTCTACACTGTGGGGATTCATGATTCTGGAAGGCCATTTGATCCTTTTTATCCTGTTTGTGTTGACTCTTTGAAATGTCTACGTCTTAGACACCTTTGCATCACTCTACTCCCTGTTTCCTGCATTTTCTCCACCCCTTTTTTAAGCACTTGTCCAACTCCCTGTAGGCCTGACCAAAAGAAAAAGACAATGTATGCCAATGGGATGCTCTCAAGAAGAAAACAATTAGCTTTCAATAGATTTTAAAATATGGTTAAAAGGTGCAACGTGTTACAAACAATACTCAAGTCATCTCAGACACAAAATTGAAAAACAATGTTCAAACAATACTGATCGGGTCTCGGGTCACCGTCTGTGTGGAGTTTGCATGTTCTCCCCGTGTCTGTGTGGGTTTCCCCCGGGTACTCCGAGTTCCTCCCACGGTCCAATGATGTGTGGGGTTAGGTTGATTTGGTTATGCTAAATTGACTATTAGTGTCAGGGGGATTAGCAGGGTAAATATGTGGGGTTTAGGGTTCAGTAGGATTGTTGGTGCAGGCTTGATGGGCCATGTGAGTGGTTATACTACGTCACCCAATCCTTTGCTTGTCTGACCAATTTTCTTTTTGTTGAAACGTGTGGAAAACAATAGCGGTGTTAAAGGGCCACCTTATGTTTTGGTATTTGTCAGGCATTAGAATCAGAGAATCCCTACAGTGCAGAAGGAGGCCGTTTGGCCCGTCGAGCCTGCACTGATAACAATCCCACCCTATCCCTATAACCCCTTGTAATCTCCTGACACTAAGAAGCAATTCAGCATGGCCAATCAACCTAACCTGCGCAAACTCCACACAGACAGTCTCCCGCAGCTGGAATTCAACCCGGGTCCCTGGCGCTGTGAGGTAGCAGTGTTAACCACAGTGCCACCCCCTTCCCAGACTGGACACATCCTTCTCACACAAAGGAAGTAAAAATACACATAGAAAAATAAGAAAAAAAACACAAACAGCGGGGATTTAGCAACAGTAACCTTGATCTGGATTTGAGTGGCTGGCTAACTTCACTCTTGTGATTTATTAAGCGAATTGTATCTGCAATTCGATTAAGATCTTATTTCATTCCCAGGGTTCTTTGCTTCACTGCTTGCTGTTTGAGATTTGAAACAGGACACTTTAGGGAATTTAATTTACGGTCTATTTTTGTAAATTGCCTTCACAGGAGACCCAGTCTGCCAATCACACCACGATACTACATGACTGCACAGTGGATTTACAGTCAGATTTGCTTTCAGTTGACTGGAGGTTACATATGCGAGATGTCGGGTCTAATACTCTCTGTAGTTTATTTTCGGATTAGAGATGATCTCAGTGAAACATTTAAAAAATTCTTAGAGGCTGCTTTCCCTGGTGGGTGAGCACTCGTGGGGATTGGGAGTGTAGGGGGTCTCATTCTCAGGACAAGGGGTCAGCCATTGAGGACCGAGCTCAGACGAAACTTATCCCCTCAGACGGCTGCCAATCTTTGAAAGTCCCGACTCCGCAGGGTGTTACAGATGCTTACTTGTTGAGATTGATGGATGGACTTTGGACACCAAGGGAACTGAGGGGCTGGAAAGAGCGATTGAGGTAGAAGGTGAACCCTGATCTTACTGAATGTTGGAGAAGGTTTTTTTTGGGGGGAGGGGGCGCAGTTGGTGACCTATTGTAGATCGTACGCCACGTTCTGATGTCTTCTTGCAATCTCTGAGGGCCAAGCAAACTCGCACTCCAGAGCAAGGGTGAAGAGAAAAGGAGGATGTCAGAATGTGTCCCTGCTGAATTTCACGGTGAGAGGGAAAGCTTACAATCTGCCTATCCAAGAGCCGGGACTGCACGTTTGAAAGCTGGCTGGCTTGGAGGCAAGTGGCATGCCCAATGCCCACCCATCCTCACCCCACATCACTGGAGTGCGTTGGCACCAATGGGTGCCAAATGCACTGCCCAATGTCCAACTGAGCAGCATAGGAAGGTCTGAAACCAAACTGTTGGGATCTCAGTACCAAGGATAGATTGATCAATGGCCAGCAGTGAGAAACCCTTTTGGGCTCAGCTGTTACGTACCACCCCGCCCCACTTTGCGAAACTCATTTGAGATAGTGGTAGAGGTGAACTCACTGGGTCTTTTAAGAGACTTCTGGATGAGTACATGGGACTGAGAGTTATAGATAGGCCTGGTAAGTAGGGATATGATCAGCCCAACTTGTAGGTCAAAGGGCCTGTTTGTGCCGTAGTGTTCTATGTTCTATTCAACGTTCAGGGATGTTTAGGAAAAGGAGCAGATCGAGGTCAGCGACCATCAGCATCTTTCAAAGAGGAAGGGGAGAAAGCGAGGGAAAGGTAATGGAAGACGTGAGACCTTCCCCAAACCCCCCTCTTCGCACCACTTGCCTCCTTCTGAGAACTTTCATCTGGCAAACAACAAAGTGATGTTAAAGGTGCCCTTGGCAACGGAGGGGGGGGAGGTCTTCAGTAAGGTCACATGGCATCAAATTCAACTGTAACCGTACAGACATTTCAAATATTGCAATTTATCCTTTTCAAACTTGCTGTAGGGATAAAACAATTAACTTCTAGTCTTAATGGAAACATTTGTATCGAGAAACTACGGAAGTACAATTTGCAGTGCGTGTGATTATAGTATCAAAGCCAGCTTATACAAATAAGAATTTTGGTACGACAGTTTCTATACCCCTCGGAGTTCATGGAAAATAAAATCTGCTGTCAGGCCTGAACTGCAAACGGGGAGGCTGTCCAGTTTGAGTGGGTCGCATTGGCCCAAGGATTTACTTATCTTCTATCTCCACTCTGAGGTTTGCTCCCCAACCCTTCACTTACTTCCCCAGAGGAAGATTACGCCAGTTTCTGGTGAGGGTTAATGTATTCCCGCCAGCGGTCAGGTTTTCAAGGTTAGTCAGTTAGGCAGCAATCAGAGTGTTAACCAGTAACTGTGGCAATCATCCGAAACTGATGAAACAGCCTTTCACTCACCCCATTCCCCCACCCACATACAAAAACTGGTGGAACTCCCTTGGTTCTCGGCCTTTTGGCTAAGATCAAGTGTCAGATCAAGTCCAAGATGGAGTGCAATATCTCATCTTGTCAGCTTAGGTCTTCCTTGTCCCCTCTTGTGGTGACTATGAATTGGATTCAATTGGATTTTGAATTTGGCTTTTGGAGCAAGGAAGGAATGGGTTTGGGTTTTGCCTGGTCCACCCTAAGCATTGACTTTGTAAGGAGTGAGTTAGAGGCCACGAAGTTAGTGAGAGGTGTGGTTACGATGGGACGATGCATCATGTTGATAATGAAAAAAAAACTCTCTGCATCAGATAATATGAACTAATCGGGATAATTTCTTAGCAGTGAAGTGCTTTCAGGACTCTTTTAAGCTTTAAAACCACCACGGCTGAGTTGGAGAATGGTCTCACCCTGACTTAGAAGGGCAAGAGTTCCACCCCAGGAGACCAGAGCCCAAAACTGTGTAGCCTGATATTCCAGTATGGCACCAGGACATATTGATGCTGGATGGGACATTAAACCAACAGCTCATCTGCTCTCTCACGAGATCCCATGGCATTATTTTGAAGAGAATTTTGGGGCAACATGGTGCACTGGTTAGCACAGCTGCCTCACAGCTTCATGGACCAGGGTTTGATTCCTGGCTTGGGTCACTTTCTGTGTGGGGTTCGCATTGTCTCCCCGTGTCTGTGCTGGTTTCTACTGGGTACTCCCGTTTCCTCCCACAAGATGTGCAGGTTAAGTTGATTAGCCATGCTAAATTGTCCCTTAGTGTCCTGGGATGTGCAGGTTAAGTTGATTAGCCATGCTAAATTGTCCCTTAGTGTCCTGGGATGTGCAGGTTAGAGGGATTTAGCGATGCAAATATGTGGGGTTGTGTGGATAGGACTTGAGTGGGATTGTTGTTGGTGCAGGCTCGATGGGCCAAATGACCTCTTTATGCACTGGAGGTTTTTTTATTATTTCTACAACAAGTAATCCTGGTGTCAAGGCCAATATTTAAGGGAAGAGGGGGAAGATTTGAAAGGAACCTGAGGGGCAACTTTTACACTCAGAGGTTGGTATGTATTTGGAATGAGCTGCCAGAGGAGGTGGTAGAGGCAGGGACAGATACAACATTTAAAAGGCATTTTCACAGGTATACTGATGGTAAGATTTAGAGGGATATGGGCCAAACACAGACAAACGGGACTAGTTCAGTTTAGGAAACTTGATCAGCGTGGATGAGTTAGGCCAAAGGGTCTGTTTCTGTGCTGCACGTCGCTGACTCTTTCTGTGTCACAATCAATATTAAAAAGCAGATTATCTAGTCATAGTGTTGTTTGTGGGAGTTTGCTATGCATATGTTGGCTGAGATGTTTCCTATATGACAATAGCTTATCCTGAAGTTATGAATGACACTGTAGAAATGCAAGCTTTTCTTAAGGTAAACAGTGAGGTGTTGCATTGTTTGGTTTTGAGAGTTTGTGAATGAATTGTACTATTAGCAAATCTTTTGCCAGTAGTAAGTTAGATTTATTCTAACAACTTGGCTGGTATTTATAAAGTGCTCCATGTTTGCCACTATGGGGGAACCTGTCCCTTTAAGGTAATAAGAACATAAGAACTAGGAGTAGGCCATCCGGCCCCTCGAGCCTGCCCCACCATTCAATAAGATCATGGCTGATCTTTTGTAGACTCAGCTCCACTTACCCACCAGCTCACCAAACCTTTAATTCCTTTACTGTTCAAAAATGAATCTATCATTGCCTTAAAAACCTTCAATGAGGTAGTCTCAACTGCTTCACAGGGCAGGGATTTCCACAGATTCACAACCCTTTGTGTGAAGAAGTTCTTCCTCAACTCAATCCTAAATCTGCCCCTCCTTATTTTGGGGCTATGCCCCCTAGTTCCAGTTTTACTTGCCAGTGGAAACAACCTCCCTCCTTCTATCTTATCTCTTCCGGTCATAACCTTAAATGTTTTGATAAGATCTCCCCTCATTCTTCTGAATTCCAATGAGTATAGCCCCAGTGACCTCAGTTTCTCCTCATAAGTAACCCTCTCAACTCTGGAATCAACCTAGTGAATCTTCTCTGCACCCCCTCCAGTGCCAGTATATCAAGGAGATCAAAATTGTACATAATACTCCAGATGTGTCTAAGATCTAAATATTGGTCAGTAACAGCAACCTAATCATTATTTGTTGAGGATTAGAAATTGTTTGTATGTCACACTGCCTAGGCCTGGATCTAATGATTTTTTTAAACAATTGCTTTGTGTCTGCAACAATATGTGGTGCCTCGGTGTTACGAAAGAACCGTGTCATAGATGTGAGGGTTTCATATCCAGCCTGTGATGCCACTCAAGGTCAATCAGAAGCTGTGCTGCTTTATAAGAATGTAAACAATGTGTTGTTGGTAACATATAGGCACTTGTCCCTTTAAGGTTTTAAAACCTAACTGGTAGTCAGAGAGCGGCGCGGTGGCACAGTGATTAATACTGCTGCCTCACAACACCAGGGACCTGGGTTTGATTCCCAGCTGTGGGTCACTTTCTGCGTGAAGTTTGTACATTCTCCCCACGTCTGTATGGGTTTCATCCCACATCTGAAAGATGTGCTGGTTAGGGTGCATTGGCCGTGCTAAATTCTCCCTCAGTGTACCCGAACAGGCGCCGGAGTGTGCGACTAGGGGGATTTTCACAGTAACTTCATGGCAGTGGTAATGTAAACCTACTTGTGACACAAATAATAATAAGGCTTTAAACAATGAGTGACTTCATCCGGAAATCAGTTAAATAATGAAGATATTGTGAGTGAGAAATGTTCTGTTGCTGGAGTCTCTCCGGGTGCTTTATTGCTTTGTATGTTTTGTAAAGGTGTGTTGGAAGTTGCCGTTAAGCTGCTATCTGCAGTGCGACGTGCAAGAGGTATGCACACATCCAGAGGATTTGTAATATTAGAGGCAGACTTTCATTAAAATATTTGGATGAATGTAATATTCCCAATGATTTATTATTAAGTTGAGTCACCCGCTAATTGAAAATTCTTTAGTTCCTGAGGTTAAGAAGAAAGCTCTGTGATATTTGCCGTGCACTCTCTGCCTACCTTCACTGTGACTACTCTGCTTTTCCCAAGTTGTGATGTGGGTAGATTCAGCCCAGCTTGGTTAATGAAATGGGACATCCCAGTTCTATAGAAGCAGAGGTGACTGTAGTTGTAGATAACTGATCATTTATCCCATTGGTGTCTACGCAAAAATAAGCCTTTGCCTGTACAGCCACTGCTTTGAAAACTCATGGCATGCAACATGCTTTGGGATGTCTCTGGGCGGAAAAAGTGCCGCAAGTTCTTCCTACTAACTGACCATTAACCTTGAAAACGCGGGACTAAAGTGGCCCTATTTCTGAGAACCTTCTCGCGCCTTTTGCAGATCCTCGCTGGTGCTTTCTTCGTCAGTGAGGGGGATCTCCGTCTCAGCGGGAGGTCCCAGAATGTTCAAACTCTCTGAGCCCCCCTCGGCCACAGTCCTGGGTGGCGGCGGCGGCGATGCAGCAGCTAGGCCGCCGCTCTCAAGTCCACACTCCTGGCCCACGGGCCCGGCCTGGCTCTGCCGCTGGCGGTGGTGCCACCTCGCCCGTAGGAAGAGCGCGGGGTCGGGCATGGGGTCCAGTTCGTCCTGTGCCGCCCGTCGCCTTTGCTGAGCGGGGCTCCACCCCGTCGCCCTGTCGGTGCAGCTTCTGTCAGTCGCCCTGGAGTGGGCTTTGTGGCTCCTTCTCAGGGACGCGGAGGTGTAGACCGGAGACGTAGGGATGGCTTTCTCAGAAGGCTTGTCCGAAGGCCGGTTGCCTTGCCGGGAGCTGCTCAGCTTCTGCTTGACGCTGTGCAGCTGGAAGGAGAGGTGGGCCGCAGTCTCCGACTGCTTCTGCAGTTCGCTGTTCAGGAGGGCCATCCGGTGGCTCCGTCTCTTGAGTTCCTCCAGGAACAGCCTCTCCCTCCTCCGGAGACTGTCCTCCAGCGCCGTTATCAGCGCCTCCTTGTGGCAGAGTTCTTTCCTCAGCGCTGCGTTTTGCCTCTCCTTCTCTCGGATCTGTGCCTCGAGGGGGGCACAGTCCGGCTGTTGCCCACAATCGTCTGAAAAAGGGAATGAAAGACAGAGGGTCAATTGGAAACTCTAAGTACTTGCAACCGGTTCCTTCCAGGAAACTGGGTTAAGCCACATTATTCCTCTTCCCCTGGCTCTTCCATCTCTTACAATGGGGAAATTCATCATTATTCCCTAGGCTTTATCCTTTCTGGGAATATAGAATCGACAGAGCAGATGGAGACTATTCGGCCCATCGAGCCTGCACTGACAATAATCCCACCCAGGTCTAAACCCCCAGCCCCCATATATTTACCCTTCTAGTTCCCCTGACACTAAGGGCAATTTAGAATCATAGAATCCTTACAGTGCAGAAGGAGGCCATTCAGCCCATCTAAGCTGCACCGAAACAATTACTCCTAAGCCCTATCCCCTTAACCCCACGTATTTACCCTCCTGGTCCCCCTGACACTATTTATCACAGCCAATCCTCCCTAACTCGTACATCTTTGGAGTGTGGGAGGAAACTACAGCATCTGGAGGAAACCCACACAGACACGGGGAGAACATGCAAACTCCACACAGACAGTCTCCCAAAGCTGGAATTGAACCTGGGTCCCTGGTGCTGCGAGGCAGCAGTACTAACCACTGTGCCACCGTGCCGCCATGAATATGAACCAGCAAAACAGCTGAGGAACCTCACTGTTCAATGCAAACATTTTATGACCTCCCAGAGTCAATACTGAGTTCAGCAACTTTAATACGTCCCCCATTTATTTCCTCTTCTTTTATTGCTTCTGTTCTGCTTCCTGTGTCTCTATCTTTGCTCTCTAAGGTTAAAGTTCATTTATTAGTCATAAGTAAGGCTTACGTTAACACTGCAATGAAGTTCCTCTAGTCACCACACTCTGGCGTCTGGTCAGGTCAATGCACCTAACCAGAATGTGGGAGGAAACCCACGCAGACACGAGGAAAATGTGCAAACTCTGCACAGGTAGTGAGCCAAGCCAGGAATTGAACCTGGGGCTGTGAGGTAGCAGTGCTAACCACTGTGCCACCCAAATCTTTTGGGAGAATTTGCACTCGGCAGCACAATCCTTCAGAACAGCAAATTGGTCAGGTTTTTAATGAGCTTCAGTAATTTAGGAGGAGCTAACTTTTAATCTACCTTGGTGCAATTCTGTCACAAACTCCGGTGCCACAAGGACAGACACAAGCTGCTTTTTTTTATTCATTCATGGGACGTGGGCATCTCTGGCTGGGCCATCATTTATTGCCTATCCCGGAAAGCATTTAAGATTCAACTACGTTGCTGTAGATGTGGAGTCACGTGTAGGCCAGACCAGGTAAGGAAGACAGATTCCCTTCCCAAATGGACATTAGTGAACCAGATGGGATTTTCCGAGAATGGTTAATTTGACATTTAACTCCAGACTTTTTACTGAATTCAGATTTCACCATCTGCCGTGGTGGGATTCGAACCCCAGGTCCCCAGAACATTACTCTGTGCCTCTGTATCACTAGCACCAGCGATAATACCACTTCACCACCGATGAAGGAACAGGACAAACTGTGAATTTTAGCTTCCTGTTGGAATTGCTGAACGATGTCTTATGCAGCAACGTTCTGCCAGCTCTTTGCTCAGAAAGGTTTCCCTGACCTTGCATTAATCTGCAGGCAGATAATGAAGTACCAAAAGGGTAATGTGAATTTAATGATGCCAGGAATCTAATTTGAGTTTTTATTCCTCCTTTCGAAGTGTCATTCTCATTAATGAGAAGCATCGGAATGGCCAACTGCAGAAAAACCCAAAACAAACAGCTCACTTACTATTATCCTTTGATGTTTGCCTTCGAAGTGAAGACCAGGGACAAAAGTCACTGCAAACATTCTTGAAGCAGAATGCTGGCTGGCCTACTGGTTTTCTGGCTCAACCTCCTCACCAAATAGAAATTCCTTGGGTGCACGTCCATCGTGTGACCATGCTTGAGCCAGCATTAGTGACCCACTTGGTTTGGTATTTTTATTTCAATGCTCCTGACCCTGACCTTTTGGAAGGGGTTTGCCTGCGCACAAGGTCGGACATCAAGCTCCATAATTTACCCAGACTAAAAATGAAGCTCATCGAGGGCAGTATGGTGGCACAATAGTTAGCACTGCTGCCTTGCAGTGCCAGAGACCAGGGTTCAATTCTGGCCTCAGGTCTGTGCAGAGTCTGCGCATTCTCCACGTGTCTGTGTGGGTTTCCTCCAGCTACTCCAGTTTCCTCCCATAGTCCGAAAGATGCACTGATTACGTGTATTGGCCATGCTAAATTCTCCCTCAGTGTACCCGAGCAGACACAGGAGTATGGCAACTAGGAGATTTTCACAATAACTTCATTGCAGTGTTAATATAAGCCTACTTGTGACTAATAATTAAATTTATTCTTTTAACTGGAGTTTGCACATTCTTCCTGTGTCTGCATGGATTCCTCTAGGTGTTCCAGTTTCCTCCCACAGCCTAAAGATGTGCAGATAAGGTGGATTAGCCATGTTAAGTTGACCCTTAGTATCAGGCGGACTAGAAGGGTAAATATTGGGATTACGGGGATAGGGCCTAAGTGGGATTATTGTCAGCGCAGACTTGATGGGCCAAATGGCCTCTTTATACACCGTAGGGATTCTATGGATCAAGTTACTGTACGCACTTGATCAGGGAACTTCTCTGATACCTATGAAACCACACTAGTCAGACTCAGCTGGAAATAATCCATGGACTGTCACCTCCCATTCCTGGAATGTGTTCCTCCCGACTAGAAAATAGTGCTCCACAACCCCTGATCACTGAACAACATCCCATTGGAAATGCTTAATAGATTCTGCTATCTTGAGGTACAACTGACAGACAATCTGCCTTTTGCAGAACTCAGTGAGTGTACAGAGAGAGCAACTCTCACCTCTGGCTGACTCATAACCATGCTTGGAATGACATTGTGCTGACTCCCAGCAAGGTGCAGGTTTATGAAACAAAAACAGAAAATGCTGGAAAATCTCAAGTTGGCCTGACAGCATCTGTGGAGAGAGAATAGAGCCAACGTTTCGAGTCAGGATGACCTTTTGTCAGAGCAGGTTTAGGACCCCTGCATTTGCAACTTATTCTTATATGGCCGTACAGTTATCAAGGAAGGAAGATCAACAACTTCCATCACTGTTTGTGGCACATTCTGGCCATCTCATGGAAAGATCGAACTCATAGAATCTATGGCATGGAGAAAGGTCCCAAACTGCTCCATGCTGACCAAAATGCCCATCTAAGCTCATCCCATTTGCCTGCTTTTGGCACATATTCTGCTTAACCTTTCCTATCCGTGTATCTGTCCAAATGCCTTTTAAATGTTGTCAATGTCTCTGCCTCAACCACTTCCTCCAGTAGCTCCACCTTTGTCAGGGGCAACATGGTGGCACAGTGTTAGCACTGGTGCCTCCCAATGCCAGGGACCCCGTTCGGTTCCTTGTTTGGGTCACTAACTGTATGGAGTTTGCACATTCCCCCTGTATCTGCATGGATTTCCTCCCACAGTCCAAAGATTTGATGCATTGCAGGTTAAATGCACTGGCCATGTTAAATTGCCCCTTAGTGATGGGGGACTAGCTAGGGTAAATGCATGGGGTTACAGGAATAGGGCCTAAGTGGGACTGGGGCCAGTGCAGACCCAATGGGCTGAAGGGCCTCTTCTGCACTGTAGGATTCTAAGATTCTGTAGGATTCTATGGTTTTCATTCCACATACGTACCAATCTCTGTGTAAAAAAGTAGCCCCTCAGGTTCCCAATAGTTTTTTCCCCTCTTAACTTAAACTTATCCCCACAATGTGAATGCAGCGATCCTCTCAAAGGCAAAGCTCCCAAAGTGTACTGACACTTTACTAGCAGTGACAACTTCATTGACGTGGGCATATTCAAAGGCTGAAGACAAACATATATGCCCAAAGATTTTCTATATAGTGAGGTAGATGGAGTAGGATCCATCCGAAGTTAACTCTCCTGCTCTGTCTCAAAATAGTGCCATGGAACCTTTAACCATCCATCTGAGAAGACAGATGGGGCATGTCACAGTGCAGCTCCGACAGTGCAGCTTTCCTACAGCACTGCATTGAAGCGTCTGCCTAGATTTTGGTGCTCAAATCTCTGGAGTGGGACCTCAATCCAGAACATTGCAACCTTCACTGAGGAGTCCAGGAATAATGCAGTCAGTCCGTCATTCTCAATTAACATCAGTCACTGACGGATTTTCACCTTCTCATGTGAACATGCAAATTAGGTACAGGAGAGGACCACTCGGCCCCTCGAACCTGCACCGTCATTTCATACAATCATTGGCTGATCCGATGTAAGCCCCACCTCCACATTCCTGCCTCCTCCTTTCATCCCATTTGTTAATCTATAATCTTTCCAGCTCTACCTTAAAAATATTCAAAGATTCTGCTTCCTTTAGGGAAGAGAGTTCCAGAGACTCACCACTCTCAGAGAAAAATATTCTTCTTATCTCTGCCAACTCTTATTTTTAAACCGTGACCCCCTAGTTCTACATTCTCCCACAAGAAGAAAGATCCTCTCCACATCCACTCTGTCAATATTCCTCAGGATCTTAAAATCACCTCTTACCCTTCTAAACTCTAAGAGATAGAAATCTAACCTTTTCAATCTTTCCTCATAAAGCAACCCACCCTTTCGTGGAATTAGTCCAGTAAACCTTCTCTAAACTGCATCTAATGCATTCACATCTTTCCATAAATAAGGAGATTGCTACTGTGCACAACACTCCAAATGTGATCTCACCAACGCCCTGTACATTCAGAGTATTACCTCCCTACCTTTGCAATCGATTCCCCTCATAATAAATGATAACATTCTATTAGCTTCCCTAATTACTTGCTGTACCTGGGTACTAATTTTTAGTGATTCATGCACTAGAACACCCAGATCCCTCTGCATCTCAGAATTCGATGCTCTTTCGCCATTTAAGTTTCAAGTTTTTTTTTCAAAATCTTTTTTGCCAAAATGCACAGTTTCTCATTATACACCATTTGCCAGGGTTTTGTCCTCTCAGTCTATCTCTGTGCCTTGATAGCCAATCATCTGCGTGCCCATGATCATGGCCTGATTGGTGCAGATTAGCCCCACGGATTCCCCACCTCCCCCCACTGGTCTCTGGTCTCCTGCCTCTACCCAAGCTCCCAGCCTGCTGTCAATCCGGGCAATTGTTGAGTACAAAAAGTATTCAGAAGTTTAGACTCGCTGGGTACCAGGTACCTTCTCCCCTCTTCTGGTAATGTTGGGGTCCAGTTCTTGACTTCCAACCTCAAGGATGGCAGATACCTTTGTATCTGTAGGCCAGCATTTTGCAGGAATCAGCTTCTTACCACCCACAGAGGCAGTGCCATCAGGTTTCATTGATAGTGTGGCAGGAATGCTGAATCTCCTGACCCCACTTGTTTTATAGAAGTGTGGCAATCCCGTGAAACCGTCCACTTACTCCAATTATTATCTTTCTTTGACTAATGATGTATGATGGGCAGGCAGCCACAGCTAGCATTGAACACAAGAGTCAGCAGATATTTTGAAGTATCGTTTTGAGTTCGTGGAGACATTTTGTGGCCGTTTACACCAGGGGATTAAATAAGTGATGTGGAGTGTACAATAGGATGGATTATGCACACTGGGGGCCAATCTTAACCAAACAAATTCTAAGTGAAAATGGGACAGAAACGTGCCCACTTTTTTTGGCAAACTCTCAATCGGTATCTTACGCCACTTAATGCAAAATAAATGCAAAATGTGATTCACACCAGTAAGAGGAGCAGATGGACTCTATTCTCGCCAGAGAGCCAGCTGCTTACTACTAGAAGGCACCGCTGCGCATGCTCCCATTTCTCAGTGTTCTCGTACACGTGTCATCCCTCTTACCCAGCCCGCTAAACCACGGATATCGATTACATTCATGGCTCACTAATGATATTCAAATCAGCTCATAAATATCGTAACCAGCCTTGTGCCCGGGAATTTGGCAATTCAACGCCGGTAGTATTGTGAGAGGCGACAACTGGGTAATTTTCTGCCTGTCTTGCAATCTTACTGGTTCACCATACTGGTTGACAAGCAGGATGAGCTGATAAGATTGCACCCCCCCCCCTCAGTGTGTGAAACGTGACAGCAAAATGGCTGCTCCCGCATTCCGCGCTTGACATAACCGGAGAGGTTCTTTAGCAATCACCTTATTTGCGGGATGTGTCCGTTTTTAGTGTCGTCGGCTAACCGAATTGAAGATTTGTTTGGGAGAGAGTAGGTCCGCGGATTAAACGATGAATCAATGGCTCAGGTCCCCAAGGAATAAGCAAGCAGCTGACATAATGGGAACACGTATAATGGTGTCGAGACAGTGAGTGACTACAGCTAATGAGCAATTAATATCAGCTCGGGAAACACTGAGGTCCCATTCCACCAAGTTGATTACAAAGAATCAAACTGCAATCTATCAGAAGAGAACGAGTGATGAACCCTCACTAGCTTAGGTAGGACAGTGTCACAAAAGGTTACCCTCGTTTTGTGTGGTTGTCATTACCTGCCCTCGCCTGCCGTTGGCCAAACATCAATTCAAAATTGTCCAGTTTTGTTTTTGAGGAACTCGACCGTACATTACAGCAGTTACCATGGCAATGGGCAATACATATGCATCAGTGAAGCCCTGGGCACAAGTTTGCTATTATACTTGTGGTAGCATAGGGAGGAACGGAGTGGAGATTGTGTACATCATTATCAGAGCTGTGGCGGGGATTCAACTTAAAAGGGAAATCACCCCAAGCTCCTGTCGTGAAGATTTTCCGACACACTCTCCAATAGCATTGGTAGCGAAGCAGGGGAATGAATGTTCCTGTTCCGTCGCCATGGGAATGGTAGCGGGTGAAGCTCGGACCATGGAAAGATCCAGTGACTTCAGGCAGGATCTTGCGCTTTCTGGGCAAGCAAGCTGGAAAATTCTGTCCAGGATGTCTAACTTTTTGTCTTAGTTGACATTATGTGTGCAACATTATGGCTTAGGTTTAAGTTGAGAGAGGAGAGATAGAAAAGAGTCCAGAGGGATAATATTTTTCACATAGAGGGTAGTGAGTGTCTGGAACAAGCTGCCAGAGGCAGTAATAGAGGTTGTCCTTAAAAAAGCATTTAGACAGTTAGATGGGTAAGATGGGTATAAAGGGATATGGGCCAAATGCAGGCAAATGGGACCAGCCTACTGGTTAAAAAAAGGCAGCATGGACAACTTGGGCCAAAGGGCCTGTTTTCATGCAGTAAACCTTTATGATGCTAACAAGTAAACGATAACACGGAAGAGCAGAATGGAACATCAGATAAACGCGGCTTTGTTGTCGACCTGCTTTTTATTTTCTGTCCGTGTACATTATTCACCGGAACGCCCTCCCCAACTAGCAGCATCTGAAGTAATGGAACACTGATAGATCCAATTTATTGTAGATAAGCACAATGAAAAACATAGGGAGACAGCACAATGGCACAGTGTGGTTGGCACTGCTACCTCATAGCTCCAGGGACCTGGGTTCGATTTGCGCCTTGGATCACTGTCTATGTGGAGTTTGCACATTCTCCCTGTGTCTGCATGGATTTCTCCAGCTGCTCCAGTTTCTGCCCATAGTCTGAAAGACGTGCTGGTTAAGTGCATTGACCCAAACAGGCCCCAGAGTCTGGTGACTAGGGAAATTCCACAGTAACTTCATTGCAGTGTTAATGTAAGCCTTACTTGTGACTAATAAATAAACTTTAAAAAGTAAACACGTCCAATTGTTCCAAAAACAAGACAGGTGAAATGAAGATTGATACAAATTATTAATTTGATTTATTGTTACAGGAGAGTGAGCATGCTGAACAGCTGCTATATTTAAACTCACTGCATCATAGAATTTTTTTTATTCATTTGTAGGACATGGGTGTCGCTGGCTGGCCAGCATTTATTGCCCATCCCTGGTTGCCTTTGGAGGGTAGTTGAGAATGATCAACATTGCTGTGGCTCCAGACTCACAATTAGGCCAGACCAGGCGAGAACGGCAGATTTCCTTCCCTAGGAGACCAGATGGGTTTTTCCGACAACCTACAATGGTTTCATGGTCATCAGTAGATTTTTAATTCCAGGTATTTTTACTGAATTCAAATTCCACCATCTGGGGAGCCGGGATTTGAACCCGAGTTAGATCATTAGCTTAGTTTCTGGATTAATAGTTTAGCAATAATACCATTAGGCCATCATCTCTCCTCAGAATCCCAACAGTGCAGAAGAGGCCACTTGGCCCATTGAGTCTGCACCAACACATGGACAGAACATGTTACCCACCCCCCTGTCCCATCCATAACCCCATACATTTTCCATGGCTAATCCAGCTAATCTACACATCTTGGGATGCTAATGGGCAACTTAGCAAGGCCAATCTACCTAACCTGAACATCTTTGGATTGCGAGAGGGAATCAGAGCGTCCAGAGGAAACCCACACGTCAATTTTCACAATTTATTTGCACACAATCCAAACTAAAGAAAATACTACGCCACCCCACTTATCTTACTTGAAGCAAACAAGATGGCTTCCGACCAACCTTTCCATTTATAGCCTTTGTGCCTTTAATTTGTTTCTTTCTCTGGGTATTAATGGTTTTTTTGATCGCCTAACCAAGCTAACAAATTGTTTATTGTTCAAAGCCTGGGCAAAATAACTTTGCTTATTATCCATCTTTCAAAAAGAGGGTTTTTTTTTAGGGAACTTGTGAGGAAAAAATCTTGGCTAAAATTCTCTAGTCTGGCACAACCCCCCCATCTCTGCTGGCAAATCCAGCAGTCAGCCAAATCCCCATTCACTGCAGCGTGATTGGAGAATTCCCAGCCGCAGGGTCGGAAATTCCGGCCCTAGCTTCTGTGGTAAGAAGATCGATAAATCCTGAAGTGAGGTATTAAGAGTCTGATTTTTCATTTCTTTCTGACAAAATTTTCCAATGCTAAAACTTTCTCAGTGCTTGTCAACACTTTAATACCAAAACTTACCTTGCAGATGGGGGAGTGATGGGATTATGGAGATCATAGAATCACCACAGTGCAGAAGAGGGCCATTCAGCCCATCGTGCCTGTGCTGACAACAATCCCACGCAGGCACAGACCCCATACCGCTGCAGTATTTCACCTGATGAAGGGGTAGCACTGCGAAAGCTCATGCTACCAAACAAACCTGTTGGACTTTAACCTGATGTTAAGAGGCTTCTTACTGTGCAGTATTTTGGAGATAGATGATCAGTCCTGGGCAGACTGCATCCACCGCCCTTCTCCCTTTACCTCACCCCAGCGAAATTGACAATCTCCGCTCTATTAGAGCACTTCAAAGGGGGTCTGCTCTTGCCTGCAGCTTCTGACAGGAAGAAAGGAAAACCTCTTTCTGCAGAGCGGAGTGCTGCAATGATTTAAAATCCTACCAGGTGACTGGGGTGAGGGAAGCATGGAGGATAAAGTGACGTGGTCACTTCAGAATTTGCACAGCTAGCAGGAAGGAATGCAGATATCAGTCACAGGCCCACCTGGAGTCACCATTGCCAGGGTGATCATCAGCTCTGCCAGAGCTAGAAGGAGCAATCCAACCAAGGCACCCACATCCCAGCAGAAAGGAACCCTTGCCCTCAGCCCATCCAACACCCAGGGCCCTTGAGGGATCTTTCCCCTACAGCAGAGGAGCAATTGGCTAATGCACGTACCTCGTGAGGGAGAGGAGGATTCCCCTTTTTTCTGAGCAGTTGGTGGTACTTCCCTGGACCCTTGGCGCCAGAATGCCATGTCCCCCACTTGTAGGTAGCAACTGCAAAGCCTGCCCGCTGCTACTCCTGTTGGGTGAATGGCGGGAGGCCGGGGAATGGCCTGGCAAAACCTTCTAACGATATCGAAATTAGCGGGTCTGCATAACTATCAGATTGGCGCCAGAGGAGTGCGAGAACCTGGGGGGAGGGGAGGCGGCGGGGTGGAGAGGGAGAACCTGGAAAGTCCTCACACTTGTCGGGAATCTTGATCTTTGGCCAACTCCATTCACTGAGACAGTGGGCCCAGAAAGTCTGGTCATGTGATTTGGATCTAATTCTGTTGATTAACGTAACAATGCAGTGTAACCCTTTGTATTTTTGAGAAGCGGCCATGTGACTTCCGTTCACTTGCAAGCAGTGCTATTAAACCCATGGTTCATTGCAATGTTAGAATCATAGAATCCCTATGGGGGGGGGAGCATTCAGCCCATCAATTCTGCAATGATAACAATCTCACTCAGGCCCTATCCCCATAACCCTATATATTTGCCCTGCTAATCCCACTAACCAATGCATCTCGGGACACTAAGGGCCAATTCACCCAATGTAGGCTGATTGAATGATATCAGATAAATTATGGATAATGAAGAGAGATGTTTTAAAATTGGAACGTTTGTTTTCTCCATTAATCGCAAAGACTAAGGGGGGGGGGAATCCAGCCAGAGTTCCTCAGTGTGCTGTTAGTGAGATGGTGAGTAATGAAAGGCTGTTTCTGGTGTCTCGCAAACGAAAGGATGCAGCATCTGGATCACTGGGAGAAAATCAACGTGGAATGTGCTTTTCAAGACAAATCTGTAATACTTGATCACAAGTGGCTCCTGATGCAAGAACTATAATGCTTATTAAAGGGAACTGGTATAGAGCAGGATGAAGCCATTCTGTCCATTGGACTGCAGCGCTGTTAATCCTTCTCCTGGCATCAATTTAAGGTAACCCCCTTTTGTTTAATTCATTTGTAGAACATGGGCATCACTGGCTGACCAGCATTTATTAACAATCCCCCGTTGTTCTTGCTCAGAGGACAGTTTTGAGAGTTGCTGTGACTCTGGAGTCATGTTAAAGTTTTTATTTATCAGAGTCACAAATAGGCTTACATTAACACTATTATTGTAACAACCCCCTAGCCGCCGCACTCCCCTGCACCTGTTCGGGTGCACTGAGAAAGCATTTAGCATGGCCAACGCACCTAACCAGCACATCTTTCGGACTGTGGAAGAAAACTGAAGCACCTGAAGGAAACCCGTGCAGACACAGAAAGAATGTACAGGCTCCTCACAAACAATGACCCAAGCCCAGAATTGAGTCCAAGTCCCTAGTGCTGTGAGATAGCAGTGTTAACCACTGTGCTAGTCAGGTAGGCCAGACCAGATTAGCATGGCAGATTTCCTTCCCTAAAGGACATTACTGAACCAGATGGGTTTTTCTAACAATCGACGGTAGTTTCATGATCATCAGTGGATTTTTATTTCCAGATTTTTTTTTAATTGAATTTAAATTCCTGTGGCAGGATTTGAACCCAGGTCCTCAGAACATTAGCTGAGTTTCTGGTTTAACAATCTAGTGATAACACCACTGGGCCATCTCCTCCCTGAATTTCCCCCCACTTCCTTACATTCTTCTACAATTTGCTTCAGATTCTCAAATCTTGGGTAGATTCAATCTGAGAGAGATTGAGTAAGAGAGAAACTAAATGTGAAGGTGTAATTAAACGCCACCATCTTTTTGAAAGCCCCCATAGAATGTAGCAAGAAGGCGCTTGGGATTTAAAGAGCTTCCCAATTTGAAAGAAATTTAGCTTGCCAAGGACAAATTTGTTAAATATCTAAATACAAGATGTAACGTGTCATTTTGAACGAGGTATTACCCTAATAGTGACTGACGGATGTTCACCCGTGTATTAAATGAGACTAGACTCTAGGCATTTTAATATTAGCTAAGTTTAAGACACTGTGCTAATGCTAACACACGGAATTAAAAAAACATCAACTTTCACTGCTTGATTATCCGATTATAACCGGAAGTTAATTACTGTGTAATTTTACTTTGAAGATTTACATTTTTCACTATGTTTTGAAAAAAAAGAGAGCAAACAATCTGCCAGGGGTCTAATCACGAGACAGTGCTTAAAATCCGAGTGGGTGAGGGTTTCTGCTAAATCCTCTGCTCTGATCCTTGTTAAAATGTGAAAGTGATCCCCGCCACTGGGACTTAACTGTCAGATCAAATAATGAGAAATCAGCTCATCCATCAAAGGTCAGAAAGAAGTCCTGTAACAGCGGAGTTCCGGATAAATGGCCTGACTAGATTTCTTTGGAGGCTGGAGGGCTGAGAGACAATGAAACCCTCCTTAGCCAGGAGTTACACTGCAAAGGAATGGAGTCAAAGCATTCTTTTCTGTTTGTAAGACAGCTTGGTATGGCTCCTGCTCTGTCCAAGACCGCAAGAAACAAAGGGTTGTGAACAAAGCCCAGTCTGTCACGCAAACCAGCCTCCCATCCACTGACTCCGTCCACACTTCCTGCTGCCTTGGAAAAGCAGCCAGCACAATTAAGGACCCCACGCATCCCGCACATTCTCTCTTCCACCTTCTTCCATCAGGGAAAAGATACAAATGTCTGAGATCACATACCAACCGACTCAAGAACAACTTCTTCCCTGTTGCCATCAGACTTTTGAATGGTCCTGCCTTGCACAAAGTTGACCTTTCTTCACACCCTAGCTAAGACTGTAACACCACATTCTGCACCTTCTCCTTTCTTCTCTATGAACGGTGTGCTTTTGTCTATATAGCGTACAAGGAACAATACTTTTCACTGCATATTGATGCATGTGACAATAATAAATCAAATCAAACAAAACTGGTTTCAAAAAGCACCAGGGTTGTACTTACACACATTTAATGTAACGAATAAAGGTAAAATACTGCCGATGCTGAAATCTGCAAAAAAAACCCAGAAAATGCTGGAAAATCTCAGCAGGCTTGACAGCATCTGTGGAAAGAGAATAGAGCTAACATTTTGAGACTGGATGACCCTTTGTCTGAGCTGAAAATAAGGGAAAAAGATTTATACAATGAGAGTAAGGGGAGGTGTTGGGGGGGGGCACTGTATGTGATAGGAATGGCATAAACAAGAAGACAAAGAAAATGTCAATGGTGACGATAAAGATTGAGAATGGTGCTAATAACATCCACTAAGAGATTGGAATGTCACAACAAAGATGCAGAGTGTCAAAGGATAACCTGAGGAATGTGGCAATGGGCCATAGAGGGGTAGGGAGGAGGCAGGTTTTGGAAACAAGATGAGAAGCAAGATTATATAAGTGGAAAAATAAGAATAAAAAGTAATAAAAACGGATGAATGGAATGAAAAGAAGGAATTAATTAGAATAACTGGAATGGGGTAAAGGTGGCGGGGAGAGTTCATGCTCTGAAGTTGTTGAGCTCCGTCCGGAAGGCTGTAAAAGTACCCGATCGGAAGATGAGGTGCTGTTTCTCCAGTTTGCATTGGGGTTCGCTGGAACATTGCAAAAGGCCAAAGATGGACATGTGGACAGGAGAGCAGGGAGGTGTGTTAAAGTGACAAGTGACAGGAAGGTTTGGGTCCTGCTTTACGGATGGACTGAAAGTGTTCAGCAAAGCTGTCACCCAGTCTGTGTTTGGTCTCTCCGATGTACAGTAGACCACATTGGGAGCAGCGAATGCAATGGACCTGATTAAAGGAGGTGCACGTGAAGTGCTACTTCACCTATAAAGGGCGTTAGGGCCCTGAGACAGTGAACAGGGAGAAGGTGGAGAGGCAAATATTGCACCAAAGACAGTTAATCTTTTAATGACCTCTCTGAGCTGTCAGTTCCCTGCCCAATGAAGCAGTTGAGGCGGCCTCATTGAATGTTTTTGAGACAAGGATTGATAAGTTTTTGAACAGTAAAGGAATAAAGAGTTATGGTGAGCGGGCGGGTAGATGGAGCTGAGTCCACAAAAAGATCAGCCATGATCTTACTGAATGGTGGAGCAGGCTCAAGGGGCCGGATGTCTGCTCCTGCTCCTACTTCTTATGTTCTTAATCAAGCTATGAACTTATAGACCTCTCCCATTGTGATCAGGATAGTTAGTGGAAGCAGAAAGAGCCACTGTGGTTGTTGCTGGGGAAGTTTCTGGGGAAGTGGGCCCAACTCCCCCTCCCCACCTGAACTAAAATCTTGCCTCTAGAGGAGGTTTCTCAGATGAGAGTTCAGGGACTTGAGAAATGCACCTGACTCGGGACTGAGAATTCAGGCCCAAGTGTAAGAAAGTACAAGCGCACAGAAAATAAAATTGCTTTCCCAGCCACGAAATGTCTCAAGGGGCTTCATGGTATTTGTGGTGCATTGGAAATGTAGCCAGCAGAGATGAACACTGCAGCCGATCAGCGCACCCCGGGGTCTCTCAAATCACAATGAGTTAAATGACCCAATAAACTGTCTTAATGATGCTGGATGAGGGATAAATATTGAGCTGCACCCATCAAAGCAACCTGCCCTTTGTGTCCTCTTTCAGTAATGTCATTGGAGGATTTGGGGGGGGGGCGGGGGTTGCGGTTTGTATGGTTATTTTAACATCTCATCTAAAAACAGTTTGCACCTCTGACGATGCAGCATTTCCTCAGCACTGGAGAGCAGTATCAGCCTGGATTACTGTTTAAAGCCCTGGAATGGGTATTGAAATTCATAACCTTCCAGCTCTGTGGCTGAGGAGTTATCCCTGCAGCCACCACTGACATCCCAATATCTCTTTCACAAGAGCCATTTCTCATCCATCACCGCCGTCAGAGGGACTGAGGTTCTTGTCTGCTAAAATCACCAGATATTCTAAGAGTGCTCTGCAGAGCTTTGGGCTCAGCTGGTCTGATACACTGATAGAACTTGCCGCTTGCGCGTGGCAACAGTAGCCAAGCTCGTGAGCCGTCTTCAAGTTGATTCAAAGAGGCAAATTTCTTCCTTAAAAAAATGGTAAGAATCTCACAACAACAGGTTAAAGTTCAACGGGTTTGTTTAGAATCACGAGCTTTTGGAGTGCTGCTCCTTCATCCTAAAAAAAACTAAATAAAAGCAGATTACTCAAAGATGTGCTGATTGGATGGGATGAAGTTAAATGGAAGGGCGCTCTTGTACAAAGCAGCAACACTGACTCAGATCTGCTGGACTAAATGATTGATTTCTATATTGTAAAAGCCATTGCCATTCTGTGATTATTGAATGCTTCAGTCTAACTGGGCCTGGGTAGCACTGGCACCACGGTGACACAGTGGTTAGCACTTCACAGCGCCAGCGATCCCAGTTCAATTCTGGCCTCGGGTCACTGTCTGTGTGGAGTCTGCGCATTCTCCCGATGTCTGCATGGATTTCCTCTGGGTGCTCCAGTTTCCTCCCACAGTCTGAAACATGTGCGGTTAGGTTGATTGGCCATGCTAAATTGCCCCTTAGTGTCAAGGGGATTAGCAGGGTAAATATGTAGGGTTTGGGAATATGGTGGGATTGTGGTCGGTGCAAACTCGATGGGCCTCATTCTGCCCTGTAAGGATTCTATGATTCTACCCTTGTACTCCATTCTGAAATGGCAACGGTGACAAGATTGCCATGTGTGGATAATACCTTCACAGAGGACCTTTATGACTGAATTATAGACTACTAATTGTGTTTGACGAGTACACTGTATTCTTACCCAAAATAGATACACACGAGCAGAGCCTGGAGCTGAGAGCTTGCTGAGTGAAAGGGTGAAATTATCTCCGCAGAAAAGAAAGGTTTCCAAGACGCTGTATCAATTTGTGAAGAGTGGGTGATTACTCAGAGAAGACACCAACTTATTAAAGAAAGCAGCCTACACTTCATTTAGCAATCTAGAAATTTACTACAACTTATAGAATCCCTACAGTATAGAAAGAGGCCTTAGAGTTGTTATCCATGTCAAATTGACTCTTACTGCCAGGGGGATTAGAGGGTAAATATGTAGGGTTACGGGAATAGTGCCTGGGTAAGTGCAGACTCAATGGGCTGAATGGCCTCTTTCTGTACTGTAGGAATTCTATTGATTCTGTGAGTCTGCGCTGACTCTCCGAAAGACCATCTCACCCAGGCCCAGTGCCCCCCCATACTCATAACCCTTCACATTTACATTGGCTAATGCCTCTGACCTACAAATACTTGGACACTAAAGTTTATTTATTAGTGTCACAAGTAGGCTTACATTAACACTGCAATGAAGTTACTGTGAAAATCCCCTAGTTGTCAAACTCTGGTGCCTGCTCGGGTACACTGAGGGAGAATTTAACACAATGCATCTAACCAACACGTCTTTTGGACTGTGGGAAGTCACTAAAGGAAACCCATGCAGACACAGGAAGAACGTGCACAGACAGTGACCCAAGCCTGGAACTGAACCCAGGTCCCTGGCACTGTGAGGCAGCAGTGCTAAGCGCTGTGCCACAGTGTCATCCTAAGGGGCCATTTAGGGCTTTCTGCTACATCTGGGCGGGTAACCCTGCCGACTACTGTTCCTGCCTCTGTAAAAGTGGAATGTCAAGGTGCAACCCAAAAAATTAACTCAAAAGATCACACTTCTGAAGATTCACTTAGTACTGCAGTGGAGCATCAGACCAAATTATGTACTTATAAGTCCTGGAGTGGAATTTGAACTAGTAGAAGCAGGAACAGTGATGGCACAGTGGTTAGCACTGCTGCCTCACAGTGCCAGGGACCTAGGTTCGATTCCCACTTGGGTCACTGTCTGTGTGGAGTCTGCATGTTCACCCTGTGTCTGCGTGGGTTTCCTCCAGGTGCTCTGGTTTCTTCTGTCTGAAAGAAGTGCTGGTTAAGTGTATTGGCCGTGCTAAATTCTCCCTCAGCGTACCCAAACAGGCACTGGAGTATAGTGACTAACTGATTTTCACAGTAACTTCACTGCAGTGTTAACGTAAGCCTACTTGTGATACTAATATCATTAAAAAAACAGAGGCAACTGGGACATTTGCGCATATATCATTAAAGGTGACAGGGAATCATATCTTTCATAGAATCAGATTGTGGGAGGAAACAGGAGCATCCGGAGGAAACCCCTGAAGACAGAGGCAGAAAGTGCAAACTCCACAGAGACAGTGACCCAAGCCAGGAATTGAACTCAGGTCTTTGGAGCTGTGAGGCAGCAGTGCTAACCACTGAGACTGGTTTGGAAAATGGTTAATAAAGCCCCAGGATCCTGGGCTTTATAAATAGAGGCATAGAGTACAAAAGTGAGGTTGTTATAGTGGTCATTGTGAACCTTTGTGAAACACTGATGCAGCCTCAACTACAGTACTGCGACCAGTCTGGGCTTTAGGAATGATATCCAGGCTTCTGACAGGTTGCAGAAAAGATTTACAGGAATGGTTCCCAGAACGAGGAACTTCAACTGGTGAAGCTGGGGCTGTTCTCATTGGAGGAGAGAAGATTGGGAGATTGGACAGAGACGTTCAAACTCATGAGGGATCCAGTCAGAACAAATGGGGGAGAAACTAACCCCATGGGAGGAGGAGTGGGAAAACCAAAGGACATTGATTTAAAAGGACAAAGGGAGGCATGTGGGAACATGGAAGTATAGAAGATAGGAGGAGGAGGAGAATATTTAGACCTTTCAGCCTGCTCCGCCATTCATTATGGTCATGGCTGATCACCCAACTCAATAGCCTAATCCTGCTTGCTCCCCATAACCTCTGATCGCATTCATCCCAAGTCCTATATCCAGCACCTCTTGAATACATTCAATGTTTTGGCATCAACTACTGTGGTAATGAATTTCACAGGCTCGCTACTTTTTGGGTGAAAAAATATCTCCTCATCTCTGTCCTAAGTGGTTTACCCCAAATCCTCACACTGCGACCCCTGGTTCTGGATTCCCCCGCCATTGGGAATATCCTCCCTGTATCTATCCTGCCTAGTCCTGTTAGAATTTTGTAAGTCTCAATGAGATCCCCTCTCATTCGTCTGAATTCCAGCGAAAATATCTTTCACAGGTGGCTAGGATCCGGAAGGCACTGCCTGAGAGTGCGCTGGAGGCTGATTTGATCAGAGCTTTCAAAAGGAGGATAATTATCTGAAGACAAAGTAATTGCATGCAACAGGAAAAGGGGGGAGGGGGTGGGAAACAAGCTGGAATTGGCCCCGCAGAGAGTCAACACAGTAACGATGGGTTCAATAGTCTTCTCATTTACTGTAACCATTCAATGATTCAATAACCTTCTAACTGTGAGCAAGAAAGATTGCTATCAATAAGCAGAGCTGATATTTGTTATTAACTGAATGAAGGGATTCCATTCCAATTCACTTCCCGAGTGGTGCACTAAGGCAGACTTTCCTCTCCTTCCATTGCTAGTAATTCCTGGAACAGGTTGCTAGTCTGTTGCTGGAGCTTATATCTTGAGGAACACCACATCAAGTATGGCTGACCAAGAGTCTCTCCCACACTTACTGCCAGTGACTGGCGTGTTTGGAAGGATTTGCGCACTCAACCTGTTTACGTTATGAACACACCTTCCTTGGCTATTCTGGCTCAGAGGCAGGGACACTAACTACCACAAGATCTCCTGCCTAAGGGATGCTAGGAAAGATACAAAGAAGTCCCCTTTCCCTACACTCTATAATCAGCCCCTCTTCCCCCCATTACAGATACAAATGCCCCATTTCACAACCCCCCTCTCACTACATATACACACATGCTCACCCACACATGCACAATATGCATTCACCCACATACACACAAGCATACACATATCACATACATGCACACACCCACATAAACATAACACGCACTCACCCAACACATATACCCACACACACATCAGAAACATGCACTCACCCACACACATATAAGCATAATATGCATTCATCTACACACACACACGCATTCACCCAGACACACACAAATGCTCATACGCATATGATCACATGCAAGCACATACACTCACCCATATACACAAGTGCACACACACACACAAACCCACAAACACCCACACTCCTCCTCATGTTTGTTGTCGTGGTGAAATCCTAAATATAATACTGGCTGATAAGAGCAAGCAAAATTACTCATAAAGACTTTATTGACACTATGATGAACTCTGTGCCTCTTACTCAATGCACATCAGCCACACATCCTTCCTTCTTCCTTTATTCAGTTGAAAACTCATTACACCATTTCCCACTATAATTCAATCTTTCCCAGTTCACAAAAACCGTGGCATGCTTTGCATCCCACAGCCCACTCATCCTCCAACACCGTATCGACACTTAAACCAAAGATTAGTATCACCTCAATCTACTTCAAATTACAATCTTTACAACCTCAATGCCACCTCACCACTTTGGGCTTGATCTTTTGTACCAATTTCTGAATTTCATTTCAAAAGGAATAATGATATTAATTTTTAACATTCGAAGATAGCTGGATTGTGTGACTATTAGCATAGCGTGTGTAACCCGGCCCAGCTAGCTGATTAAACTAGGTGGGTCAAATAAGTGGATAGTATTTCATTTTAACACGCCGACAGATGAAGTCCAAGCCTACTGCATAAGCTGCCCTTGTGACTACCTGCTCCCTGTCAGAGGATGTTGTATCACTCACAGTAATGCCATGCTTTCTCCTGGTATGCACATAGACATTTCACCAGAATCTGAAACATTGTGAGGAGTTTGCTCTGTTCATTAGGTTTTGAGTGTCCATCGTGGGTTCAGTTGGTAGCACTCTTGCCTCTGAGTCACAAGGTTCCAGGTTCAAATCCCACTCCAGGGTTTGAGCGCGAATATCCAGGCTGACATTCTGAGGCTTTATGGGGAATGGCGAAGTTGCATATTTTGGATGGGAGCTTAAAACCAAAGCCCTGTCCATCAGTTTGGCATTATTTTGAGGAAGGATAGGGGAGTTGTCTCTGCGATCCTGGTCTATATTTATCCACAGTAAGAAGTCTCACAACACCAGGTTAAAGTCCAACAGGTTTATTTGGCAGCACGAGCTTTCAGAGTCTCACGCCCTTCTTCAGATCATACTCACCTGATGAAGGAGCGAGACTCCAAAAGCTTGTGTTGCCAAATTAACATGTTGGACTTTAACCTGGTGTTGTAAGACTTCTTACTGTGCCCACCCCAGTCCAATGCTGGCATCTCCACACCATATTTATCCCTCAGCAAATAGTGGGTGGCACAGTGGTTAGCAGGGCTGCCCGTAGCACCAGGGATCCAGGTTCAATTCCAGCCTCGGGTGACCATCTGTGTTTGCACGTTCACCCAGAGTCTGCCATGGATTTCCTCCTGGCGTTCAGGTTTTCTTCCACAGTCCAAAGATTTGCAGCTTAGGTGGATTTGGCAGTGCTAATTTGCCCCTCCATTTCCCAAGATGTGTAGGTTAGGAGGATTGTTGGGGTAAATACATGGGGTTCCTGGGATAGGGTCTGGGTGAAATGCTCTTTTGTAGAGTTGGTGCGGACAGGATGGGCTTTGCACTGTAAGGATTGTATGAACATTACAAACACAAATGGTTTTGCCAGGATTGAATGATGTTTCACTGACGGGATGGTGAGAAGTTTTTACAGCAGATGGTGTGGAGAATCTTTCCCACTCTGAGTGGCAGGCAAACAAGAATGGGCAATTTTTTTTGATTCGAGCAAGAGTAGAGAATTGGTCTTGATCTCTGCCATTGTCAGGCTACTGCTGAACATTTGCCAGCGAATAGAGTGGCCAACCTATTTGGCACTACTTTCGTTCCGGCATTGCAGAGTGGGATAGTGTGAGCGATGCCAATCTGATGAAGTAACCACAGAATTTCTCTGGCTGGGATATCTAGAACATGAAATGGTCACAAGTCTCAGGATAAAGGGATAAATAAAGTTTAGGATTGGGAGTGAGGAGATATTTCCTCACAAAGCAGGTTTGTTGCTTTGTGGAATTCTTGGCCCCAGTGAGCTGTGGATGTTGAACATATTTACGACGCAGGGTTGATAGCTTTTTGGGACCCCAAGGGAGAACTCACCAAAATTCCTTAGGCAGCAGGGGAGGCTATGGCCTAGTGATATTCTCACTGGACTATTAATCTAGAAATTCAGCGAATGCTCTGGGGATCCGGGTTCGAATCCCGCTACAGCAGATGGTGGAATTTGAATTCAATAAAAAAAATCTGGAATTAAGAATCTACCATGAAACCATTGTCGATTGTCGGAAAAAACCCATCTGATTCAATATTTTGGCATCAACTACTTCCAGTGGTAATCAATTCCACAGGCTCACCACTCTTTGGGTGAAAAAATGTCCCCTCATTTCTGTCCTAAGTGGTTGACTCCGAATCCTCAGACTGTGTCCCAGGGACTGCTGATTCCAGGGATGGCAGGACTGATGTCTGAAGAGAGGTTGAGTAGGTTAGGATTGTTTTCACTGGAGTTCAGACGAATGAGGGGGGGGATCTCATGCGACTTATAAAATTCCAACAGGACTAGACATGATAGATGCAGGGAGGATATTCCCAGTTGGTGGAGGAATCCAGAACCTAGTCAATCTCTCCTCATACATCAGTCCTGTCATCCCCAGAATCAGCCTGGTAAACCTTCACAGCTCTCTCTCGAGAACAAGAACATCCTTCCTCCAAAAAGGGGACCAAAACTGCACACAATACTCTAGGTGTGACCTCACCAAGGCTGTGTATAATTGCACAACACACCCTTTCTCCTGTATTCGAAACCTCTCGCAATGAAGGCCAACATGCCATTTGCCTTCTTTACCACCTGCTGCACTTGCATGCTTACCTTCAGCGTCTGGCACACAAGGATACCCAGGTCCCGCTGGGCACTCCCCTCTCCCAATACACAGGTCATAATCTTTCATCTTGTTTTTGCTTTCAAAGTGAATAACCTCAAATTTATCCAAGTTATACTGCATCTGCCGTTGATCTGCCCACTCACCCAATCTGTCAACGTCATTCTGAAGGATCTCTGCACCCTCATCACATTTCACCCTCCCACCTAACTTGTATCATCTGATATCTATCCAGCTCCTATTTCCTGAGTTCTCACAAATTTTGAGTTTGGATCAAAACCCAACTTTGGAAAGTATTACCTCAGACTGCCTTTGTTTCAATTATAATAACGCCATTTACTTAATAATAATGAAAAGAAGTCTGATTTCCCTTGAGTGCGGACAGAAATAAATAAGAAGTAAATGCGATTAAAAATGATTCAGTATGCAACATAAATCTCAAATTCAGCCTTTCGCATTGCTGTGTTTCATAAGTTTTAGATTGCATTAGGCGCTGGAGCAAGAAGTTATCTCCCCACTTCATAATGCTGACCACTACATATTCTGTGAAATCCTAGAAGGAGAAAGGAATATTTTCCATAATTATTGATCTGAACATGAAGTTCCACCTTTTTTTTATCTGTGAGAGCAGCATGTTGATCCATACGGAGATTAACCCCAAGGAAATGTCTGTTCTCTTCATCCAGGACTTTGTCACCCCTGGTACGGCTCAGTGAGTGGGTCACAAGGTTGTCCAGTCAAACAGCACAGAATTTAGTTGAACCTCTAGTGCAGTACGAAGGGAGTGCTGGAGGTGCCATGTTTTGTATGAGACTTTAAACTGAAGTCCCTCTAGTTTGAGATAAAAGAATTGAAGAAATGCAGCTGGGAGTTAAACCCAGTATCATTTATTGCTGAACCAACCTCACTAAAACAAGTATGGCTTTACGGAATTTTGCCACGTCTACAATATGTATGGGACTAAGTTATATGACACTGCAACACAGTGATTAGCACTGCTGTCTCACAATGATAGGGATCAAGGTTTGATTCTTGACTTGGGTCATTGTCTGCACGTTCTCCCTGCACCTGCATGGGTTTCCTCCGGGTGCTCTGGTTTCCTCCCACAGTCCAAAGATGGGCAGGTTAACCATATTGGCCATTCTAAATTGCGCCGTAGGTTAGATGTATTAATCATGGTAAATGTGTGGCATTATGGGGATAGGGCAGACGTGACGAACAGGGTAAGATACTCTGTCAGAGACTGAGTGTAGACTTGAGGGGCCAAATGGCCTCTTTCTGCACTGTCGGGATTCTATAAAGAAATTGTGTTCCTCTTTCTAATCCTAGACATTAATGATATCAGACTGTTTTAGACATAGATATTGAACCCTACAGAGCAGAAGGAGGCCATTCGGCCCATCGAGTCTACACCGACCACAATCCCATCCCAGGCCCTATTCCCATGGACCCATGCATTTATCCTAGCTGGTCCCCCTCACACTAAGAGCCAATTTTTGCATTGCCAATCCACCTAACCTGCCCATCTTTGGATTGTGGGAGGAAACTGGAGCATCCAGAGGAAACACAAGCAGACACAGGGAGAACGTGCAAACTCGGAATCGAACCCGGATCCCTGGTGCTGTGCCACCGTGCTGCCCCATTCCTTTATTTTCTTTTAAAAGTTACCGTACCCTATAACAGGGTGCTGCAATATGAAAATATAAAAATTTTACTTCTGTCGGGCAGCATGGTTGGTGCAGGCCTAGAGGACTGAAGGGCCTGTCCCTGTGCTGTAGTTTTCTTTGTTCTTTATTGCCTGCATTTATTCTCACCTAAATCCTCTCTGAGCCACATTGACTCCTTCTTAAGCAATATGTCTATTTTAAAATACTCATCTTTGTTTTCAAGTCGTCCGGATCTCTGTAATGCCCTTCAATCCTTGGAGATATCTGTACTTCTCTACTTCTGATATCTCAGAGAATTTAGCATCTGAATTACTGGTAGCCTTGCTTTCGGCTGCCAGATTCCAAGCTCCACAATTCCTCCTCCATCTCTACGCCTCTTTTTCTTCATTCAAGAGGCTGCTACCAATATCCTGGGGGTTGCCGTTGACCAGAAACTGAACTGGACTAGACAGATAAACACGTTGGTTATAACAGCAAGCCAGAGGCAGAGAATTCTACAGGCAGTATCTCACCTCTTGACTCCTCAATGCCTGTCCATAATCTACAAAGCAGAAGTCAGGAGTGTGGTGGATTACTCTCCCCTTGTCTGGATGGGTGCAACACCAACAACACTCAAGAAGTTCATCACCATCCAAGGCAAAGCCTTGGTATCTCAGCCAACACTTTAAACATTCACTTCCTTCTCCCCTGGCACACAGTGACAACCAATTATACCCCAGCAACTTTCCAAGGCTCCTTAAACAACATCTTCCAAACCTACAAACTCTAGAAGGGCAGCAGATGTATGGAAAGATTCCCCTCTAAGCCACTCAGCACCTTGACTTGGAAATATATCGCTGTTCATTCACTGTCACTGGGTCAAAATCGCAGATCATCTGCTCCTAACAGCATTGTGCGTGTACCCACACCACATGGATTGCAACAGCTCAAGGCAGTGGCTCATCACCACCTTCTCAAGGATAGTTAGGGATGGACAATGAATGGTGACCTAGCCAGCAACACCCACACACCCCATGAAAGAACGAATAAAAAAAAACGTGTTTGATCATGCTGTGGATACCTGTCCCAATATCACCTTATGTTGTGCAGTGTCAAATAAGCTCTATAATTTTTTAAGTTTAAAGCTTATTTATTAGTGTCACAAGGAGGCTTACATTCACACTGCAATGAAGTTACTGTGAAAATCCCCTAGTTGTCACATTCCAGCACCTGTTCGGGTACATTGAGAGAGAATTTAGCATGGCCAATGCACCCTAACCAACATGCCTTTCAGACAGTGGGAGGAAACCGAAACACCCAGAGGAAACCCATGCAGACATGGGGAGAATGTGCAAATTCCACAGAGAAAGTGACCCAAGCTGGGAATTGAACCCGGGTCCCTCATGCTGTCAAGCAGCAGTGCTAATGTGTCTTGAAATATTGCATTATGATCTCAATACAACTTGCTGTCTTGTTTTCATGAAAAGGCAAGCACTTTGAGCTCTGCGATGGTTTACTGAGTTTAACCGGTTGGCCATGAAAATATCTGAATCTGGGCTGAATCTATTCTACATCAGCTAATTTCTGCCGAGGCAGCAATCTGTACAATGTCGTTGGCATCAGCGTTGCTGAGCTGAGGGAAACAAGCTCAGGTTTGTGCTTGTGTTTTACCTTTCCTCCTGAGAGGAAGCATCTGGCTTTTGCTGAGGTTTTTGGTTGCTGAGTTGTCCCTGCTGGGAATCTCGAGTGGGAATCTATACTGAACCTCTGATGATGGCAAGTTTGAGCCTCAAGTTAGGGTCACACTCCCACACAGCAGCTCCCTGAATGTGCTACTCTGTTCACTACCAAAGTGCTAACCTAACAAAATGGTGGCACAGTTAGCACTGCTGTCTCACAGCACCAGAGAACCCAGTTTGATTTTGCACATTCTCCCCATATCTGTACGGGTTTTCTCCGGGTGCTCCAGTTTCCTCCCACAGTCTTAAAGATGTGCTGGTTAGGTGTATTGGCTGTGCTAAATTCCATCTCAGTGTGCCCGAACAGGCACCGGAGTGTGACAACTAGGGGATTTTCACAGTAACTTCATTGCAGCATTAATGTGAACCTGCTTGTGACACTAGGAAATAATAATAAAATAAAGAACCTTCCTTGGGTCAAACACTATAGTACTGAATAATAATTGGCCATCATTCAAGTTAAAGTTTATTTACTAGTCACAAGTTGGCTTACATTCACACCGCAATGAAGTTACTGCGACAATCCCCCAGTTACCTCACTCCGGCACCTGTTCGGGGTATACTGAGGGAGAATTTAGCACGATCAATTTACCTGCACATTTTTGTTCTGCCTCAGTGTACATGTGGAGCATGGCGACTAGGAGATTTTCACAGTAACTTCATTGCAGTGTTAATGTAAGCCTTACTTGTAACACTAATAAAATAAACATTAAAACTTAAAGGATTACAGAGCTATATGACACATCATGTTCTCCTGTAAAGGCATTAAGAGTTAAATATAAATCCCAGAGCCACCCAATGGGGCCCCACTGAATCATGGCTACACTGGAAGTCCTGAAGGATACAGATGGTGCAGGCTACACCCCCTGGCAGAGGATGAGCACTACTGTACCGTGTGTGTCAGGACAAGTGCCATCGCACCCTCTGTCTCAACTAGCGTTATTTCTAGGATCAGCCGTCAAATTCGCAGGTGAGGTGCTTCAAACTTAATTCTGCCGTTGCAGAGCTCACTTGTTTTTGGAGATCTTGTGGTACTTGTGTGTACATTTAGGAAGGCCAGAGGATTGTGGGCACGGTGGGGGGGGGGGGGGGGGGGGGGTTGTGAGGGGTGCACAGGTTTTCCTGGGGGTCTGGGAGGGAGGCTGTAGTGACAGGGACTCTGGATCTAGAAGATAAACAGAACAATGGAGCAAGGGGAAGCTCTGTGAAGAGGGAGGATGCTGAGTAGGGCTCTCCTTAGAGACTCTACCAGTTCCTGTCTAATGGAAAGGGCTGATTGAAAGTGTTGGTGATCCAGGGAAATACTTTGAGTGAATACTTTGTGGGCTGTTTATTTCTTTCTTCTGGAGCATCGTGTGTGTCAGGCTCAGAGTGGAAGCTCTGCACTCCGCTAGGACTGTTGTGTTCTGGCACTCTGCCATGTCCGTGTGCTGTCACTCCGCTGCAACTGTCAGTGCTGCTCTCTGGCACTCTGCCCCAGCCAGCAGTGCCGTGTTCTGGCTCTCCGCCACAGCTGCCAGTGCTGCTGCCCTCTGGCACTCTGCCACAGCTGGCCAAGCAGTGACATTGGATACAATTCCCTAACCACGCATTCCATTTCCAAACACTCGGATGGTTTACAGTACCAAAGCTGATATAAATGATATTGGAATGTTTTGTTTGCAATCAAAAATTACTGCATCAACCCTAATCATACTCCGCAACATGCAGTGGTGTATTGCTGTAGTGAAAAACATTGATGCAGTGAACTGGAAGCTAAATAAGAACATGAGGAAGAAAGGTACAGAAGAATAGAGGAATAGATTGATGGGATTGAACTAAGAAGAACTAGAGTTAAGCGCAGACAGAGACTCACTAGGCTAAACAACCTGTATCGGTGCTACAAATAATCTGGAATAGTCAAACCTTCGTGTCTAATTTGCATTGCTGCTGTTGTAAATTTGGGATGAGACTAAGTACAAGCACTATCCCCTTCCTCTGGTTACATTCGTAGAAACGGTACAGTGCAGAAAGAGGCCATTTGGCTCATTGAGCCGACAACAATCCCATCCAGGCCTTATCCCTGTAACCCTAGTATTTACCCTGCTAATACCCCTGATACCAAGGGGCAATTTAGCATGGCCAATCCACCTAACCCGCTCAGCTTTGGAGTAGGGGAGGAAACAGGAACATCTGCAGAAAGTCCACAGAGACATGGGGGGAACGTGCAGACTCCACATAGACAGTGACCCGAGGCCGGAAGTGTCTTGCGGAAGGAGCAATGACCGTTCAGTAAAAATTCTTCACATTTTTCTCAATAGCATAAGGAACATTATTAAAGAGACTCTGTGCCAGTGCCAAGATCATCAGCGATGGATGTCATACCCAGAGGTCATGGGCAAAGTCATTGGCTTTCACAGAGAAATAGAATTGGATATTCGAATGTAACCAGTGACAGCTTTGTATTGGATGAAATGGGAACAAGACATAAGAGGCAGCTGACCCAGTAAACCATGGAACCAATTACAGAATGGTGTAATAGTCAGCTGACCAGCTGATTCACTGTAAATAAGAAACTTTGTAAAATTGTAGGGAGCTTAGAGTGGCCCAGGGCGAGGCCCCGGGTTTGGAGTAATGATGTTTCTTTATTAAACCCTTTCTTTGATAAGTAAGTTTTGTTGTATTTTCATTATCTGCATTTATGAAGAGTTCCTTCTGAGAGTACATTGGATGCCCGTTCCCAAAGCATCTGTTAAAATTCCACCCATTCAAAGAGCAGAACTTTATTATATCAGATATGGGGAAGGAATTGGTCTTGATTGTAAGAAGCAGCAGCCCCACCGTACATTATTACGCCAGACAAAGTGGACGAAATAATTGGGAGTGATCCCAAAGGCACTGGTACATGAATTCTGGAATCCATGTGTTGATAAACAGAATTTGCTGTCTTCTGTCATTGTAAGTAAGGTACTCTTATCACTGGTTATCCAGGGTGGTTTCCACCCCTGGCAAAGGTGTTCTAATTCCCGCTAGGTTAACAAGAGACACATCAGCATCTTTGGATTTCAACCTGTGGGAGTAATTTAAAAACTGCATTGAAAACAACGGCTGGGAAAGACCCTTCTGCCCTTTCCCATGCTGCTGAGTCCCGGTTTTACCCCTATCGTCTATTCACAGAATCCCTGCAGTGCAGAAGGAAGCCATTCGGCCTATTGAGCCTGCATCTACAACAATCCCACCTAGATCCTATCTCCGTAACCCTGTGCTAATCTGCCTGACGCTAAGGGGAGGTTAATCATGGTCACTCCACCTAACCTGCACATCTGCGGTAGGAAACCAGAGGAAACCCACGCAGACATGTGAAGAATCTACATGCACAGTGATCCAAGGCTGGAATCGAACCTGGGTCCTACGGCGCTGTGAGGCAGCAGTGCTAACTACTGTGCCACCATTGGTTTGCACATAGCCTCTGATCTTGAATTCCTACCATCTAAAGAAAGCTGGAGACAGGATAATGACGTGTGAATGCGATTATCTCATAGCAGTGAATGTATCTAAATAAAGTGGACCCCAGAAATAGATGTCTATTTGGGGAATACCAATCATAGCAAGGTATATAACATGAATGGTTTTTAAAAATAAATGAGGAGGAACTGTTTGCAGTGACAGATGGGTTGGTAACCAGAAGACATGGGTTCAAAGTGGTTGTCAGAAGAGCGAAGTGGGACATTTTTTGAAGCAGAGGACTGTTATCACCTGGAATCTTCTGTCTGGAAAGGCAATGGAAGCAATTGCAATAGAGATTTACAAAAGGAAATTGGATAAATACCTAAAGGGAAAAAAATCATCATGCTGAAGAGAAAGAGTACATGAGTGAGACTAATCACATGGATCTACCAAAGAGCTGACACAGAGACGATGGATTGAATGGCCTCCTTCCAAGGGTTGTTCTCCCTGAAAAGACAAAGATTGAAAGGCGACCCGATAGAAATTTGTAAAATTACAAGGGGTATAGATATGATAAGCAGTTGGAAGCTTTTTCCCAGGGCAGAAGTGACAATCGCAAGAGGGCACAAGTTCAAGATAAGGGGAAAAAGGTTCAGTGGAGATGTGTGGGGAAAGTTATTTACACGATTGATGGGGGCTGGGATCACCACGGTAACGGTGATTCCACTACCTTTCAGAGCTCTATTTCTTTGCCAATTGTAATTCTAGGAGGACTTTTGAGGCCTAGTTACTGTAGCGCCGGTGAAGGGGAGGGCGCATTGGATGCAGCACAGTGGCACAGCATCAGGGACCCGGGTTCAATTCCCAGCTTGGATAACTGCCTGCGTGGAGTCTTCCACATTCTCCCCATAATTGTGTGGATTTCCTGAAGGGGCTCCAGTTTTCTCTCAATCCAAAGACATACTGGTTAGGTGCACTGACCCAAACAGATGCTGGAATGTGGCAACTAGAGGAAATTCACAGTAACTTCATTGCAACGTTAATGTAAGCCTTACTCGTGACGAATAAATAAACTTTACTTTTGGAACACACCTGTGAAACTTCACATTGTAAAGAAATTTCCAAATTGGCAAGGTTGTACAGAACGAGTGCAGGATTCGCAATTTGCTCCGTTTAGATTGTGCCAAAATTAGACACTTAGCAGCTTAAGGTGGTCCTCGTTGTGAGGCAAACATATTGCTGGTACAGTTACACATCTCCTTCGATCCTGAATTGAAGTATTGATGGTGGGAAGGGAATGGTGTGTGGGGCATGGGTGGCACAGTGGTTGGCAATGCTGCCCCACAGCAGCAGGAGTCCGGATTTGATTCCGGCCCTCGGTGACTGTCTGGATGGAGTTTGCACATTCTCCCCATGTCGGAGAAATGGGATGACATAGTGGTTAGCACTGCTGCCTCTCAGTGCCAGGGATCTGGGTTCGATTCCTGCTTCACCTCACTGTCTGTGTGGAATCTGCACATTCTCTTCGTGCCTGCCTGTGTTTTCTCCAGGTGCTCCGGTTTCCTCCCACACTCCAGAGATGTACAGGTTAGATGGATTGGCCATGCTAAATTGCCCCACAGTGTCCAAAGATGTGCAGGTTAGGTGGATTGCTCCTTAGTGTCTAAACGATGTGTAGGTTATAGAGATTAGCCATGGTAAATGTCCGGGATTGTGGGGATAGGGCAGGGGGTGCGCCTGGATAAGATATTCTTTCGGAGAATCTTATTGTAATTCTAGGAGGACTCCTAGAATAGCCTCCTTTTGCACTGTAGGGATTCTATTTGATCAGGAGGTTCACTTACAGACATAGTCATTTACATTGTACTGATTATTTCCTTAGGCTGATGACGTGGATGTTACTTTATGTTGCAAAGTCCCACAACAAACCACCCCAGAATAGTATGCACCGTAATAAGTAAATCAGATTGTGTATCTCTTACCTGGTTGGCCATTTTTTGACGACTTCAAGGCAAGTTCACACGTCAACTCTGTAAAAGACAGCCAACAGCACAAATCAGTAGGTAGAAAGTGTAACCCTCGTGATGATTAGGATGTGCAGGACTGGCATGAGCGGGTGGAACATGAAGGGACAGAGTTACCATCCGTTTCTTTTATTCAGCCAACTGTCTGACATGTCAAATGAGATATTGGGGGGGGGTAACATTAAACTCTGCTGCTGGGTGTTTGGTCTTCATATTGACTAACTGGATACGCACAGGGCAAGATTCTCTCTGGTCAGTGCGGCATGCGTAAATTCTTGATGTACCCTTACTACGGACAAGGCTTTCCACCAAGGGCATGGACTCGTAAAATTAACCCTTGCCAAACAATGTCTGCTTTGTTATAAACATCATTTTTTATCCCATTCTATGCAAGCTGTAAAGACGCTGCTTATAACTGCAACATTTTTATTTAATTATTTTACAGATTGTGGGCATCACTGGCTGGCCAGCATTTATTGTCCATCTCTGGGTGCCCTTGTTCAAAGGGCATCTGACAGTCAACCACATTGCTGTGCCTCTGGAGTCATATGTAGGCCAGGTAAGGGTAGCAGATTTCCTTCCCAAAAGGACATTAAATCAACCCAATGGGTTTTTACAACAATTGACAGGATTTTTATCGAATTCAAATTTCAACATCTGCCATGGTGGGTTTTGAACGTAGGTTCCTAGCGCATTACCCTGGATTCTAGTCTAGTGATAATATCACGACGACACTCCATAGTTTATAATGAGCTTTCATCAGCAGCAATAATGTATCACAAAGAACTCAAGGCAACATTCATTCGCACTACCCTTCAACAGACTAAAGTACTTTACAGAGGTGAAATGGAAGGTGAGCTGTGGGAGGTGCTCAAATAGCAGCGATGACTGAAAATAGTCATAAAATCCCTACAGTGCAGATAGAGGCCATTCAGCCCATCAAGTCCACACACCAACTCTCCCAAAGAGCATCCCATCAGGCCCACCCCTCCACCCTATCTAGCATGGACCGTCTCCTGAATCTACACATTACTGTATACTAATGGGGAATTTAACATAGTTGATCCATCTAACCTGCACATCTTTGGAGCATGGGAGGAAACTGGAGCACCCGGAGGAAGCCATGCAGACGCAGGGAGATTGTGCAAACTCCATACAGATAGTCACTTGAAGCCAAAATCAAACCTGGACCCTTGGCGCTGTCAGGCAGTGGTGCTAACCACTGCGCCACCATGCTACCCACGTGAAGGAGAGAAGTTTGTGAAGAGGGGAGAGAAAAAGGCAGAAGGGTTTGGGGCGGCACTGTGGCACAGTGATTAGCACTGCTGCCTCACAGCACCAGGGACCCAGGTTCGAACAGGAAAGGATGAGGCTGGTATGGAGTGTAAGTACAGACCAAATGACTGAAAGCCCTGTTTCTGTGTTGCAATTCTGTATGGCTCTTCCACATGTTGCCACAGTGTCACAATATTTCAAAATCATTTGTGAAGTACACCTTTTCATATTTGTTATAAATTTACTCATGTGATGTGAGCATTACTGGCCAGGTCAACATTTATTGCCCATCCCTAATTGCACTTGAGAAGGTGGGGATGAGCCGTCTTCTTGAGCCGCTGCAGTCCATGTGGTGTAGGGTACACCCACAATGAGAGTTCCAGGATTTTGACCCAGCAACAGAGAAGGAACACTCAGGATGGTGAATGACTTGGAGGGGAAATTGCCAGGTAGTAGTGTTCCCAGGTATCAGCTGTTCTGATAGTGTCATCGGTTTGGTAGGTGCTGTCTCAGGAGCCTTGGTGTGCTCCTGTAGTGCATCTTGTAGATGTTTCATTTTTATTTATTAGTGTCACAAGTAAGTTTACATTAACAATGCAGTGAAAATCCCTGCTGCCACTGTTTGTCGGTGCTGGAGCTATTGAATATTTGTGGATGGGGTGCATAACAAGTAGGCTGCTTTGTCCTGGATGGTGTCAAGCTTCTTGAGTGTTGTTGGGAGCTGCACTCATTCAGGCAAATGGAGAGTATTCCATCATGTTCCTGACTTCTGCCTCCTAGATAGTGGATAGACTTTGGGGAGTCGGGAGGTAAGTCACTCACTACAAGATTCCCAGCCTCTGATCTGCTCTTGTGCGCACAGTATTTGTATGGCTTGTCCAGTTTCTGGTCAATGGTAACCCTCAGGATGTTGAAGATTGGGCATTGAATGATGGTAATACCATTGAATGTCAAGGGGAGATGGTTAGATCCGCTCTTGTTGGAGATAGTCATTGCTTGGCACTTGCGTGGCACAAATGTTACTTGCAAGTTGTCAGCCAAAGCTTGGATATCGTACAGGTCTTGTTGCATTTGTACTTGAACTGCAAATGTCAATCATCTCATTACCCCATTAGTGATGAATCACTAATTAAATCTTGGTGATGTAAGAATCACAGAATCCCTACAATGCAGAAGGAGGCCATTTGGCCCATTGAATCTGCACCAACTCTCCGGCAGAGCATCCCACCCAGCCCCTATCCCTGTAACCCCATGAATTTACCCTGCTAATCCCCCTAACCAGCCCATCTTGAGACACTAAAGGGAATTTTAGCCTGGCCGATCCGCCTAAGCTGCCCATCTTTGGAGTGTGAGGGGAATCGGAGCACCCAGAGGAAATCCACGCAGACACAGGGAGAATGTGCAAACTCCACACGGACAGTGACCCAAGCCGGGAATTGATCCCGGATCCCTGCCGCTGTGAGGCAGCAGTGCTAACCACTATGCTATCCTTGCTGTTTGAGGGAAAACATATTGGTTGCTCACTCTCGCCCTGATTGGCAGAATTCAAATCATTACACAAATTTCATATTAGTTGATACCTTCCCTTACATCCCCTCATCTGCCAATAAATTCTTGCATTTACATAGCACTCTTCACATCCATCAGACCTTGCAAAGTGCTTTATGGCTACCGAAGTGAATTTTTTATTGAAGTATAGTCATTGTTTAATGTAGGAAACTCAACAGTCAATTTATACGCAGGAAACTCCCACAAATAGTAATGTGATGAATGACCAGTTTTGTTTGGGTGGTGTTGATTGAAAAATAAATATTGGCCAGGGTGCAAAGATCCCTTCCCTGTTCTTTTTCAAAGCAAAGCAACAGATCTTTTACATCAACTCAAGTGCTACAGTGGCACAGTGCCTGGGACCCAGGTTTGATTCCTTGCTTAGGTCATTGTGCAAACTCCGCACACACATTCTCCTCGTGTCTGTGTGGGTTTCCTCCGGGTGCTCCAGTTTCCTCCCACAGCTAAATTCTCCCTCAGTGCACTCGAGCAGGCACTGTTCAGTGCCTAGTTGTGGTGACTAGGGGGATTTTCACAGCAACTTCATTGCCGTGTTAATATAAGCCTACTTGTGACATTAATAAGTAAACTTTAAACTTAAATGGATGGGGCTCGGTTTAACGCCTCATTTCAAAGTCTGCGGCTCTGACACTGCAGCATCCCCACAGTGCTGCCAGGGAACGTCAGTCTTGATTGATGCGCTCAGGCCCTTGTAGTGGGATGTGAACTCGGCATCGCGTGATTCGAGGGAGGAATGATACTGACTCAGCCATGTCGACACCCACAGTGAAATCCACAGCATTGTAGAAATGAGATCTAATATTAACGTCGGAAAAACAGCTTGTCATAATTCACAAATGTGGAGGATAGATGTCTATTATCCTGTGGATATTTCCCCAGAGGCTGGCAGAAAGCTTTTATGAATCATATACTGTCCAGTCTTCTCTGTGAGCTGAGCAATTTGCAGAGAAGTAGGAACAGTACGTGATTCATAAAAGCTTCCTGCTGGCTGGGCTGGGCCGAACCACTTATAAGATTCTGTTATACAACACCGTTCCTTTAAGTGTGCAGTTTTAACATTTATTATGCACGTTTTATTGATTCAAGGGGAAAAGAAAACAAACACAACCCCTTGTGCGTTGGGTGGAACGAGGGTTAAAGTTACAGAGCTCCGTGCTGAATGTGGTTCCCGTCTCATCATCGAGCACCCCCCCCCCCCCCGCCCCCCCATTTCACACAACCTCTGCTTTGGTGACAATATGAGGAGGCACGGTGGCACAGTGGTGAGCATCGCTGCCTCAGAGCGCCAGGGATCCAGGTTTATAGAATCATCCAGTGCAGAAGAGGCCATTCGGCCCATTGAGTCTGCACTGACAACAAGCCCTAATCCCGTGCATTTACTCTAGCTAGTCCCCCCAACACTAAGGGGTTTGATTCCCGGCCTGGATCACTGTTTGTTGGAGCCTGCGCATTCTCCCCATGTCTGCATGGATTTCCTTCGGGTGCTCTGATTTCTTCCCGCATCCCATGAACATGTTAGATGGATTGCCCATGCTAAATTGCCTGTTAGTGTCCAAAAGATGTGCAAGTTCAATGGATTAATCATACTAAATGTGTAGGGATAGGTGGGGGAAAGGCCTTGGTTAAATACTCTGTCAGAGAGTCAGTGCAGACTCGATGAGCCAAATGGCCTCTTCTGCACTGTAGGGATTCTTTCTATAAGTCATTCTATAAATAGTTCCTTTTAGGATTAGTGGAATCTGGACAGTGGCATGTCCCAGGGATTTGCTTTGAAGCACCTCTGCTGGTTTGGGCCTACTTCCAGGCTTCTGATAACTATGAACAAAACCATGATTTTCCCTTTCTTCCCTCTGGGCCTGTGCTTCGCCATGCTGGAGCAGCAAAATATCACCGACACCAAATTTTGGTCAGGGTCCTTAGTGAAACTCAATCTGGTGGATATGCTGTGCAGCACAGGGTGCACCAAACCATCCTATTAACGGAACACAGTAAGTTCTGTGCAGACTCAATTGGCCGAATGGCCTCCTTCTGCACTGTAGGGAGGCTATGATTCTCTGGCTGACTGATGTGTTAACAACCTGCTAACAATGACTGTGCAGATGAACAATCATTTCACGTTTTTCATTACTTGGTGAAGTTTAAAATTTATCTATTAGTGTCACAAGTATTAGCTTATATTAACACTGCAATGAAGTTACTGTGAAAATCCCCAAGTCGCCATACTCCAGCACCTGTTAGAGTACAGTGAGGGTGAACTTAGCACCTAATCAGTAGACTGAGAGAGGAAACTGGAGCAACGCCGACATGGGGGGAACATGCATACTCCACACAGATAGCGACCCAAGCCAGGAATCGAACCTATGCCCCTGCCACTGCCAGGCAGCAGTGCTAACCACTGTGCCACCATGTAGTGTCACATGATTGGTTATACCCAAACAAGTGGGCAAACAGAACAGTTTCTTCCGGAATTCTCATTCACCCCGCCAGCGAGAATGGAGAATGTGGCATTCAGCCGAAACTCCATTCACTGCAGCGGAACTGGAAAATCCACAGGGTGAGGTCGGAGGATCCCAACCTCACGGGGGCAGCGAGGTCGGAGAATCCTGGCCTCGCGGGGTGGCAAGATTGGAAAATCCCAGTCACGACAGCGGGGGGAAGCGTGAGGTCGGAGAATACCTGCCCACTGCGTGAGGGCAAGGTCGGAGAATTCCAGCCGGCATCTCTAACAGTGCAGCTCCCCCTCAGTGTTGAACTGGAGAGACGTCCTCCAATTCCTTTGTTTTGCAGTGTCTTGGCTGAAAAGTCCACTTTTTGACTCCCAGGTCAAAGTGCTCTGACTGAGCCACGGCTTGCACTGACGGAAATGGATTGGGCTCAGCGCAGGGCATTCAGAGTGGGAGTGGGGATCCAGAGAAAAGTTGGGGACAATCATAGGCTCCAATTTGTCATAAGCAGGTTTGTTCAGACACTGTGTTGGACCTCAAGAGTGCTTGGACATGTGATGGTAAACCTTGATCGTTTCTCAGAAAAGCCGTGCTAGGAAGTGTCCATGTTTGTTCCTCTGCCGAGGACCAGGTCTGGCTTGCAAAGTTTTAAAGACTGAGTCATTCGATAATGAGATCTGCCAGTTAAGGTTGCAAATTGCTGGACTTGCTATATTGGAACTAAAATGACATTCCTGTGCAGGATTTTTCAGCTGCACTCGCCTTAAAACTGGAAAATACCACCAGGAAAATCCCACTGCATGGTCCACTCCCTGCCTGCTACAACCCGTGTGGTGAGCAGGATGGGAGCATTCCCTGACTGATATCTAGCTTGCTTTCATATAGTTCCCACTGATTGTCTCCTGTCTGATTTGTCAGTTTCTTCTTTTTAAACCAACAAATTATTCTGAGTTAGGTCCTTTTATCAATCCCCAACTACCCCCCCTCCCCCACCTACTTCCCACCCCTCACTCCTGTGCCATTGAAATGCTGTGCCTTTGATGGAAGGTATTGTCAGTACAGTCTGGCATGGGCTGAACGTGCTTTTCTACATTGTATGACTTTATGGGCGAATTCTTAATGTCCCACGCGCCATGGGAATCAAAGGAGGCAGGGGGCAGATCATGAGGAGGTCCATTGACCTTGGGCCTGATTTTATGGTTTGGGGACAAAGGCGTACAATCTTCCCCATAACCTCACAAAGTGAAGCCAATTTTCAATCAGATGTACTGCTCATTAAATACCGCCGTGTGGCAAGAGCCTGATTCTTAAGATTTCTACTTGTTTTCAAACCCTCATCCCTCACTAACTCTGTAATCGCCTCCAGCCCCACAAATGTCTAAGGGGAGATGGTGGCATAGTGGTGTTACCGCTAGACCCTTAATCCAGAAACTCAGCAAATGTTCTGGGGTTCGAATCCCACCACGGCACGGAATTTGAACTCAATAAAAAATATTGGGAATTAAGAATCTAATGATGACCATGAAACTGTGGACAGAAAACCCATCTGCTTCACTAATGTCTCTTAGGAAAGAGAATCTGCTGTCCTTACTTGGTCTGGCCTACATGTGACTCCAGAGCCACAGCAATGTGACTCCTAATTACCCTTGGGCAACTGGGGATGAGCAATAAATGCTGGCCAGCCAGTGGCACCCGTGCCCCACGAATGAATAAAGAAGACTGCGCTCTCTAATTCTGGCCTCTTGTTCACCTCCACTACCCCACCTCCCCCCAATTTTAATCTCCACAGTTGGGTGGTCATGCCTTCAATTTCTCACACCGCAAGCTCTGGAACATCCATCCTACATCTCTGTCTATTTATCTTTGCTTTCCTGCCTAAAGGCATTTTTAAAATCACCCCTTTGACCCACGTTATTGGTCATCTGACCTAACAAATCCTTATGTGGCGAATGATATCATTCTTTGTTTCATACTGCTCCTGTGAAGTGCTTTGGGACATTTTACAGCATTAAATGTCTGTGTGGAGTTTGCATGTTCTCCTCGTATCTGTGTGGGTTTCCTCCGGATGCTCCAGTTACCTCCCACAGTCCAAAGATGTGTGGATTAAGTGCATTGATCGTACTAAATTGCTCCTTAGTGTCCCAGGATGCGTAGTGAGAAAGATTAGTGGGGTAAATACATGGGGGTTACAGGCATAGGGCCTGGGTAGAATTGGTTTCAGTGCAGACTCAATGCAGTTCATCTGCTGTCCTGGTTAGTATTTAGTGGGAGCTTGCTGTGCACAAATTGGCTGTCTTGTTTCCTACATTAGAACGGTGGCTGCACTTCATTGGCAGTAAAGCACTTTGGGACATCGCAACATTGTGAAATGTGCTATATAAATTCAAGTTCCTTCTCTCCGAATGCGGCTTCTGTATTTTGTATTTGCGCTATAGGGATTCGATGGAATGTACTACATGAATGTGAATTATTCCATAGAATCCCTGCAGTACAGAAGGAGGCCATTTGGCCCATTGAGTCTGTACCGACCACAATCCCACCCAGTCCCTATTCTCATCACTCTTATTTACCCTGCTAATCCCACTGACAGTAGGATCAATTTAGCGTGGTCAATCCACCTACCTGCTCATCTTTGGAGTGAGGGAGGAAATCGGAGCACCCAGGGGAAACCCATGCAGACATGGGGAGAATGTGCAAACTCCGCACAGTGAGCCCAGGCCAGAATTGAACTTGGGGTACTGTGAGACAGCAGTGCTAACCACTGTGCTGCCCTTGCTATTGTTGCTTAACGTGTGTAATCCGGTATCTCCTTGTGAGCCTCACTATTTCACTAGAGGGGAGCAGGAGATATGGCATCTTCTCTAGTGTCCTGCCTTCACATTACCACATCAGCTTCATTCCTGCTCGTACTGGGTTACAGTCGATATCTTACTGGCAGCTGACCTAATGGCTTTGTATTCAAGTTCCTCAAAACCTCATTCTACCTTGAGATTTCAGTGACTTTGAGAAGCCGGTGTGCTCACTAGCCATGACTGAAACTACACACAGATTTACCAGCCGGCCTTGTGTTCCTGGCCCTCTGCAGCTGCAGCGGAGAACCATTTTTCACACAGGCGGCAGCAATTTTCTCTGCGCCTCTTGGAGAACACAAGTCTGCATCGCACTCAGACAGCTGGTGAAAGACACGCGTGTCACAGCAGCCTAGCAATCTGGTCACCTCTCACCACTTCCCCGTCTAGACTAACGGGGGTGAATCGTCATCACGGCTTTTCCCTTTCCAAGTAAAATCCAATTCTGCGATGCACCTCACTCTGTGCGCATTGCGTACAATTTCCAGCCTCGCTCAGACTCCACAAGAAAGGACCACGTAGGAATTTTAAAAAGCAGTTCGGTGAAGGGAGACCCTAAACCAGGAAAAGATTTAGGACACAGGGCTCAGGAACGCTGCTCCTTGGCAAAAAAAAAAATTCCTTCTTTAGCATCAAGAAGATTCTTTAATAATTAAAGGATCAGGCAAACTCCAACAAGCACAGGTTTGGAATTCATGTTCACAAAATACGCAAGCCACACTCAAAGAGAGAAGGAGATTACATTTATATAGCGCCTTTCACAACATTGTAATGTCCCAAAGTGCTTTACTGCCAATGATTCAGTCATCATTCTAATGTAGGAAACAAAACAGCCAATTTGTGCACAGCAAGCTCCCATTAAATGCTGAACACGACAGTAGATAAACTGCATCCCTTTGAACATTACAGAACCATCAAATCCCTACAGTACAGAAAGAGGCCATTCAGCCCATTGAAATTGCGTTGAATCTCCTAACAAGCATCTTACCCACCACCACCCTCCCATTTCCTGTAATCCCATGGCTAATCTTTCTAACGTACACATTTTGAGACACTAAACGGCAATTTAGAACAAAAGAGCAAAGAAAATTACAGTACAGGAACAGGTCCTTCAACCCTACATACCTGCATCGACCATGCTGCCCGACTTAACTAAAACTCCCTACGCTTCTGGGGACTATATCCCTCTATTCCCATCTCATTCATGTATTTGTCAAGAAGCCCTTTAAAAGTACTACCCATATCTGCTTCCACTCCCTCCCCCAGCAATGAGTTCCAGTCACCCACCACCACTCTGTGTAAAAAATCTGCCTCGTACATCTCTTTTAAAACTTGTCCCTCGTATCTTAAACTGTGCCCCCTAGTAATTGACTCTTCCACCCTGGGGAGAAAGCTTCTGACTATCCATTCTGTCCATGCCTCTCATAATCTTGTAGATTTCTATCAGATCTCCCCTCAACCTCCGTCACTCTAGTGAGAACAAATCAAGTTTCTCCAACCTCTGTCCCCTCCATATCAGGCAACATCCTGGTAAATCTTTTCTGCACCCTCTCCAAAGCCTCCACATCCCAATTTACCATGGCCAATTAACCTAACCAGCATGCCTTTCCGACTGAGCATACAGAGACAACCCTCGCAGATATGGGGAGAATGAGCAAACTCCACACAAACAGTCACCCAAGGCTGGAATTGTATCAAGGTCCCAGGCACTGAGAGCCAGAAATTGGAGGAAAATTCCAGACTTGTGTGGAAAACGTAATTCCCGATTTCATTCTGAATGGTCCAAACTTTGAGATTGCTCCCTCAATTGCTCTGGAGAGATTGTGCACAGAAAGTTATTGGAATTGTTATTGGGCTGGAGAATTGTACCTATGAGGAGAGTTTGGGGTTATTTTCCTTAGAATAGAGAAGGCTGACAGGTGACATGATTGAGGCGTACAAAACTGAAAGTGGTAGAGAGAGAGTGTGGATGGGATAAAATTGTTTCCCTTGGTGGAGAATTCTGGGACCAGGGCGATAGATCCAAATTAAGCAGCAGAAGGTGTAGAAAGGATGTGAGAAGAACCTCTTTTAGGCAGAGGGTAATGGGTGCCGCTACTGAGCTAACAAGGATCTGGATGAACACTTGACACATCGTATTTGGAACTATGGGCCAAGTATTGGCAGCTGGGATGAGATGGGAGTTCAGGTGTTTCTACTATGTCAGTGTGGACTCGATGGGCTGAACGACCTCTTCTGCGCTGGATAGTTCTATAATTGAGTTGGTGGTGGAGCGAGAGACCCTAAACCCATTTAAAAAAATACCTGGATCTGCATCTTAAATGCTGTATTCTACTGGACTATGGGCTAGGTGAAGGAAGGTGGGATTACAATGGACACTTTGTCTTGGGTAAGCAAAAAAGGGCCAAATGGTCCCCTTCTATCATTTCTACTCTTGGTTTACCCTCCCTTTGCCATCAATTGAAATATTTCTTTCCACATCTTACAATCCCTCTGAAATGTTTTCAGCATTTTAACACCTCACGTTGTCACATTATAGCAACACAATTGACCGTAAACAGACCTGGTACCTTCTCTCATCCCTCACCCAGAATAGCCTTTTAACCATCAACGACCCCATTGTATTGGGCGTCAGTGTGCTTTGTGAATTTTGAGGGTGTCCCACTGAGGGACCAGCCACTCAGGCAATAGGTAGCTGTGCAAAACAGACCACCGCAGCCCCAGGTTACACTGAAGGAGCTGGGCTCATTATTTCATGATAGTGGGGGCCTTAAATGGGTCACAGTTTGAGGGGTAAATCTTTTAGAACAGAGGTGAGAAGAAATTCCTTCATCCAGAGGGTGGTGAATGTGTGAAATTCACTCCCACAGAAAGCAGTTGAGGCCAAAACATTATCTGGTTTCAAGAAGAAATTAGATATAACTCTTGGGGCTAAAGGGATCGAGGAATATGGGAAGAAGGGTGGTGGGGAGTCAGGATATTGAATTTGATGATTAGCCATGGATAACGGAACAGGCTCAAAGGGTCGAATAGCCTACTTCTGCTTCTGATTTCTTTGCAAATGTTTGACACATGGCAACTGAATTGGATTCAGCTGTGATGCTCCCTGTAGTTGAATAGGTCAGTGTCTCGCATCTTCAGAGGTCACATTTGGGCCAGGTATCCATGGAAAATTTCGCAATCCAGCTTCACAAGTGGAGCAAATTGGTGGGAAAATATGGAATCTAAACAAAATGTATCAGTTTTCACTAACACCATAAGTTATAAGAGCAGAATTAGGCCATTCCGCCATCCATTTTGATCATGCCTTTCAATCCTGGCTGATATGATTCGCACCCCCATTCTCCTGTCTTCTCCCAGTAATGCTTGATCCCCTTATTAATCAATAACCTATCTATCTCTATCTTAAAGACACTCAATGACCTGCCCTACATAGCCTCCTGTGGCAATGAACTCCACAGATTCACCAGCCTCTTGCTGCGGAATTTCTTCGTCACTTTTAAGGGAGCATCCGTTCACTCCAAGATTGTGCCTTCGAGTTCTATTCTCTCCTACTGGTGGAAATACCCTCTCCGTATCCACTCTGTTGAGACCTCTCAGTATTCTGTAAGTTTCAAATAGATTCCTCACCCCTCCCATCCTTCTAAATTATACTGCGTACAGGCCCAGACTCCTCAACTGCTCCTCATACAACAAATTCTTCATTCCTGGGGTCATTCTTATAAACCTCCTCGAGACTCTCTCCAAGACCAACACACCCTTCCTTATCCTACAGGTGCTTTGGTCCACCTTGTTGTCTAACAAGGGGCATACATGCGATGGTCGTGAGAGGGCTGCTCTTGGATTTTTTTTGAGTGTATCCTACTGCTTCACGTCGTTAGTGTACGCTTGACCTGGACCATTTGATGGGCAACACGACAACTCAGTCACTATCGCTGTGCTGTGCAGATACATGGATTTGAGCCTGTGTCTGTGGGAGTTTGCGCATTCTCCCCGTGCTTGCGTGGGTTTTCTCCGGGTGCTCCGGTTTCCTCCCACATCCCAAAGATGTGCTCTTAGGCTAATTGGCAAAACAAATTCTCCCTAAATTGTCTCAAATTTGGTTTTTAATCCATAGATCTATAAACATGGACAAGGATCGCAGGTAGAGGTGGGAACATCGAGATGGCAGCACAGGCTTGTTGGGCCGAAGGGCCTGTTTCCTGTGCTGTTTTTGTTCTTTGTTTTAGGTGTAGGACCCAAGAATGCTCACAATATTTCAAATGGGGTCTGGCCAGAGCCTTATACAGCCTTCCATCTTCAGACAGTACACAGCAGTGTTGCTAATCTTCTTGTCTACGTGGCAAGGTACTTATAATTGTTGCACAACCATAACCAAAAGTGCCAAGATTATGACTACTGAGGTAAACATGTCTAAAAGTTTAAAGCAGAAGTGTCCTCACCCTGGAATACTGAAGTTGAGTGGGGTTTTAGTCTTAGGAATAATCTGCATCACAAGACTGAAGTTGTAAGTGTATACCTAAGGGTTAATTCAGTCCACATTCCTATGAATACATGTATTCTGTTTGGCAAAGTCCAACTTGGTTAATTTCTCCACGATTGTTGCGTCCAATTAACGAAATAGTACCAGCAGGGGAGGTGATAGCCCAGTTCTTTCATTGCCATAGACCATAATCCAGAGACACATAGTAATGCTCTGGGGACAAGAGTTCAAATCCCACCATGGCAAATGGTAAAATGTGAATCCAATAAATTAATCTGAAACCATTGATTAACCAGATGGATATTATTTATGGCAATGTCCTTCAGGGAAGGGAATCTGTCATCCTGACCTGGTCTGGCCTTCTTGTGATTCCAGGCTCACATCAATAACTCTTAAATGCCCTCTAACGTGGCCTTGTTCAGTTCAAGGGCAATTAGGAATGGGCAACAAATGATAACCTTAATAATATGGGCAGCATGATGACAGTAGTTAGCACTGTTAATTTACGGTCCCAGAGACCAAGGTTCGATCCATGGCTTGGGTCATAGCCTGTGTGGAGTTTACATGTTCTCCCCATGTCTGCATGGGTTTCCTCCAGGTGCTCCAGTTTCCTCCCACCAACCGAAAGACATGCTAGTTAGGTGCACGGGCCATGCTAAATTCTCCCTCAATGTACCTAAACAGGCGCTGGAGTGTGGCAACTAAGGGATTTTCATTGAATTATACATCAAGAAGAGGCCCTTCGGCCCATCGACTTTGCACTGATACATTAGAAACATCTGAACTCCCACCTAATCCCACGTACCTGCACTTACTCCATAGCTTTGAATGTTATGGCATGCCAAGTGCTCATCCAGATACTTTTTAAAGGATGTGAGGCATTCTGCCTCTATCACCCTCCCAGGCAGACCACCCCACCCTCTGGGTAAAAAAGTTTTCCTCACTCCCCTCTAAATCTCCTACTCATCATCTTGAACCTACGACCCTTTACGACTGACCCTTCAACTAAGGGGAACAGCAGTTTCTTAGCCACTCTGTCCATGTCTCCCATAATCTTGTAAACCTCAATCAGGTCACCCCTCAGTCTTCTTTGTTCCAACGAAAACAATCCAAGCCTATCCAACCTCTCTTCATAATTCAAACGTTCTATCCCAGGCAGCATTCTGGTGGATCGCCTCTGCATCCCCTCTAGTGCAAAAACATCCTTCCTGTAATGTGGTAACCACAACTGCATACAGTACTCTAGCTATGGCCTCACCAAAGTTCTAAACAACATGATTTTCCTGCTTTTTCAATATATACCTTGATTGACAAAGGCAAGTGTCCCATATGCCCTTTTCACCTTCAGAGATCTGTGGACTTCCTACTGTCCCACCATTCAGTGAATGCTTCTGTGTCAATCCTAAAGTGGATTCAAATTCTCTCAGTAACTTCATTGTGGTGTTAATGTAAGCCTACTTGTGACACTAATAAATAAACTTAAACTCAATACCCACATCCCATGAAAGAATGATTTAGAAAGAAAATGTACATTTTTCCTGAGGTACACTTTGACTGTTGACCCCTTTAATAGTGTTTATTAATAACTCTTTTACAAACAGGAAGGTTTAACTATCACAAACCAAACAGCTACTTCAGTCAGCTGGAATCTGCTCATCAAAGCATCCTGTCACTTCCCCAAAGATTCTTCTCTGCTCTACCAGAACTCCAAGTATTGATTATTCTTCACATCAGAAGTTTCCCGACGTGCTTCTTAAATCTGCTTCTTGACACCTCTTCACTTGCAGTAGTGTTCTGGGTCTCCCTGCTTTGTGCGCTACGTCCTGGGTAATAGTATTGCTCATTCAGATGGAAATTCAAGCAGCAGTGCAATATATGAAGGTCGAGGCTGAGGAGTTGTTTCTCCATCACGTGAGGAATGATATTGATCTGCCCTTGCACCCGTAGCACTTACACTGAAGGTTGCAGACAGCTCCTTGCTGTCTGGAACTTCTTACCAGTTGCACATTCAGAACATGCAGGGGGCCGCCATGGTGGCACAGTGGTTAGCACTGCTACCTCACATGCAGGGACCCAGGTTCAGTTCCCAGCTTGGGTCACTGTCTGTGTGGAGTTTGTGTCAGAGGGACTAGCAAGGGTAAATTCATGGGGTTATAGGGATAGCGCCTGGATGGGATTGTGGTCGGTGCAGACTCGATGGGCCGATTGGTGTAGGATTCTATGACTCCCCTGAATGGATGGCAGGAGATAATTAAAAATTGCCAATTAAAGATTGCTGCACCTCGCCATTGTTATCTTTGGAGCTAATCTGGTTCCCGGTAATTTGATAAGTTAGATATGACTAGGTCGGCACAGTGGTTAGCACTTCTGCCTCATAGCACCAGGGATCTGGGTTAAATTCCTGGCTTGGGTCACTGTCTGTGTGGAGTTTGCACATTCTCCGCATGTCTGCATGGGTGTCCTCTGGCTGCTCATGTTTCCTCCCACAGTCCGAAAGACATGTTGGTTAGGTGCATTGGCCATGCTAAATTCTTCCTCAGTGTACCCGAACAGGCACTGGAGTGTGGCAACTAGAAGATGTTCATAGAATCATACATTTTAGGAGAGGTCGTTTGGCCCATCAAGTCTGCACTGACACTCCCACTTAATCCCATTTACCAGCACTTGGCCCATAACCCTGAATGTTATGATGTGCCAAACACTCATCCTTTTTAAAAGGATGTGAGGCAACTCATCTCTACCACCCTCCAGGCAACACATTACAGACCCTCACCACCCTCTAGGTACAACTATTTTTCCTCAAATCCCCCCTAAACCTCCTGCTCCTCGCCTTGAATCCATGTCCCCTAATGATTTCAACTAAGGGGAACAGATATTCATTATCCATTCTGTCCACATCAATCAATCATGTACACTCGATCAGGTTGTCCCTCGATCTTCTCTGCTCGAACGAAAACAACCCAACCTCTCTTCATAGTTTAAACGCTCCATCCCAGACAGCATCCTGCTCAATCTCCTCTGCACCTCCTCCAGTGAACTGACAGCCTTCCTATAATGTGGTGACCAGAACTGCACACAGTACTCTAGCTGTTCTCTCAAAGTTCTAAACAATTCCAACATAACTTGCCTGGTTTTCCAATCAATTGATAAAGGCAAGTGTCCCATATGCTCTTTCCACCACTCTACTGACAAGCCCTTCCACATTCAGAGATCAGTGGACAAACACACTAAGGTCCCTTTGTTCCACAGAACATCCCAGTGTCCCATCATTCACTGAATACTGTCGAGTCAATCCTAAAATGGATTCAAATTCTCACAGTAACTTCATTGCGTGTTAATGTAAGTCTGCTTGTGACGCTAATAAAATAAACTTAAACTCAATACCCACATCCCGTGAAAGAATGATATGTAGAAAGAAAATGTACATTTATCCTGAGGTACGCTTTGACTGTTGACCCCTTTAAATAGTGCTTTATAAACAACTCTTTTGCAAACAGGAAGGTTTAACTATCACAAATCAAATAGCTTCTTCAGTCAGCCGGAATCTGCTCATCAAAGCATTCCGTCACTTCTCCAAAGATTCTTCTCTGCTCTACTTTACCAGAACTCCAAGTATTGATTATTCTTCACATCAGAAGTTTCCCAACATGCTCCTTAAGTCTGCTTCTTGACACCCCTTCACTTGCAGTAGTGTTCTGGGCCTCCCTGCTCTGTGGGCTACGTCCTGGGTAATAATATTGCTCATTCAGATGGAAATTCAAGCAGCAGTGCAATATATGAAGGTCGAGGCTGAGGAGTTGTTTCTCCATCACGTGAGGAATGATATTGATCTCCCCTTGCACTGAAGGTTGCAGACAGCTCCTCACTGTCTGGAATTTGCATTCTTACCAGTCACACATTCAGAACATACAGGAGGGCTCCCCTGAATGAAACGGCAGGAGAAAATTAAAAATTGCCTGGAAAAGATTGCTGCCTCTTCCCACTGTCTTCTTTGGAGCTCCCAGTTACTCGATCAATTAGATGCCATTCAGGTGGCATGGTGGCACAATGGTTAGCACTGCTGTGTCACAGAGCCAGCAACCCAGTTAGATTCCTGGCTTGGGTCACTATCTGTGTAGAATCTGCACATTCTCCCCATGTCTGTGTGGGTTTCCTCCAGGTGCTTTTGTTTCTTCTCTCAAACCGAGAAATGCCTGGTTAGGTACATTAACCAGGCTAACTTCTCTCTCAGCGTACCCAAACAGGCAGTGGAACGTGGCAATTAGGGGATTTTCACAGTAACTTAACGCAAGCCTACTTGCCACACTAAGAAGGTAAAATAAACTTTGAGATTTGGTGCCAGTTTGGCCGTCATCACAAACTTGGCCTGGATGTGAGAGGCCATTCAGCCCATCTGAACTCATTCTTACAGAAAGCCGCCATTGTCTCTGATGCTTCCCCTATCCTCTGCCTGTTGCTCCCATTTCTCATTGATGTGCTGCCCTTATAAACGTCATCTGAAAATCCCCTCAGGTTCCGCAAGTGTGCTGACAACACTCGGCAGTATCTCATCCCAGCCATTCCTGATCCTATAACTATCTCAGACTTGTTCAGGCTGCTTGCAAACACCATGACCTGGAGGCTGCTCCCTCAAGTTATTCACCATCCTGACTTGGAAATACAATCGGCATTCCTTCACTGCGGCCGAGTTGAAATCCTGGAATTCCCTCCCTAACAGCACTGTGGGTGTATCTACATGTCAGGGATTGCAGTAGTTCAGGAAGGCAGCTCAGCATCATCTTCTTAGCGGTAACAGTGACTGGCAATAAATGTTGGCCTAGCCAGTGATGCCCACATCCCGTAAAGTGAATTCGGAAAAATATTCGTCTTGCTAAATTTTGGAAAGCCATTGTCATGCAAATCCCACCACAAACTCCATTCCCTCACCACTGATTCCACTTCTCTCCTTGGCAACTTCCACAGGTTGAAACCTACTGTTTGCATCATTGGTCCTTATCCCAAACCCACGATGTGTTTTGATATCTTACCCGTGTTATCTCAAAACTATTTATTTTTACCCCAGTAAAATCTCCCAGCTGTCGCTGCCTCAACTCACCTGTTGCTGAAACATCTTACCTATGCTTCAATTACGTCCAAACTATTCCAAAAGCCTCATTCAACCCCCTCCATAAACTTCAGCCCATCCAAAGCTCTGCTGCAAACATCCTGAAGTCCCATTTGCTACACCTGACTTCTGGTTAAACAAAGCAGTGATGTGAAAATTCCCATCTTTGTTTTCAAATCCCTCCATATCCCAGCCCCTCCAGCCTTACAACTCTCTGAAATGTCTGCTCTCCTCCTGGTCCGGTCCTGGGTATCCCCAACATTAACTGTTCCACCATTGGCTGTCACACCTTCAGCTGTTGAGGTTGAGGGGTCTGGAATTAATTCTCTCTTTCAACCTGTTCGCCCCCTCTAATCCCCTTCAACCCCTTATTCTCCTCTACCGCCTTCAAATCCTTTGCCTCCTCTACCGTCCTTCAACTCATTCGCCCCCTCTACTGCCCTTCAACCCCTTTATCTCCTTTGCTTCCTCTAGGGCTTGATGGCATTTATCCCAGACTGCTTAGAGAGGTGCGAGGTGAAATTGCTGGGCCTCTGACGCAAATCTTTGTCTCTTCCTTGGACACAGGTGAGGTCCCAGAGGACTGGAGAATAGCTAATGTTGTACCGTTGTTTAAAAAGGGTGGTAGGGATAACCCTGGAAATTATAGGCCGGTGAGTTTGATGTCAGTGGTAGGGAAGCTGTTGGAGGGGATTCTTAGAGATAGGATGTATAGGCACTTAGAGCGTTGCAATCTGATTAGGGATACGCAGCATGGATTTGTTAAGGGGAGGTCGTGCCTTACAAATCTGGTAGAATTTTTTGAGGAGGTGACGAAAACGGTGGACGAAGGGCGAGCCGTTGATGTCATCTATATGGATTTTAGTAAGGCGTTTGACAAAGTCCCTCATGGGAGGTTAGTTGAGAAGGTCAAGGCTAATGGGATACAAGGACAGGTAGCTAGATGGATAAGTAACTGGCTTGGTAATAGGAGACAGAGAGTAATAGTGGAAGGGTGTTTTTCTAGCTGGAGGTCAGTCACTAGTGGTGTGCCGCAGGGCTCGGTACTGGGACCTCTTCTATTTGTAATATATATAAATGACTTGGAAGAGGGAGTAAGTGGAGTGATCAGCAAGTTTGCAGATGATACAAAGATGGCTGGACTTGCGGATAGTGAGGAGCATTGTCAGGCGATGCAGCAGGACATAGATAGGCTGGTAGCTTGGGCAGACAGATGGCAGATGGAATTTGCCTTGACCTTCTCGACTAACCTCCCATGAGGGACTTTGTCAAACGCCTTACTAAAATCCATATAGATGACATCAACGGCTCGCCCTTCGTCCACCGTTTTCGTCACCTCCTCAAAAAATTCTACCAGATTTGTAAGGCACGACCTCCCCTGATAAATTCCTGATAAATGTGAGGTGATGCATTTCGGGAGAAAGAATGTAGGGGGGAGGTATGTGATAAAGGGTAGACCTATTAAGAGTATAGAAACGCAGAGGGACCTGGGGGTGCAGGTGAACAAGTCTCTGAAGGTGGCAGAGCAAGTGGAGAAGGTTGTGAAGAAAGCATATAGTATGCCAGCCTTTATAGGAAGGGGTATAGAGTACAAGAGCTGGCCTTTAATGTTGTAGTTGTATAAAACACTGGTTAGACCTCATTTGGAATATTGCGTCCAATTCTGGTTGCCTTACTACCGGAAGGACATGGAGACTCTGGGAAGAGTGCAGAGGAGGTTTACCAGGATGCTGCCTGGTATGGAAGGTCTGAGTTACGAGGAAAGATTAGGCAAATTGAGACGGTTTTCCTTGGAAAGACGTAGACTTAGAGGAGGTCTGATAGAGGTGTACAAGATTTTGAAGGGGATAGATAGAGTAAACAGGGCTAAGCTTTTTCCTAGGATGGACTCAAATAGCACGAGGGGTCACGGGCTTAGGGTGATGGGGTTAAGGTATAATTTGGAAGCTAGAGGGAGTTTTTTCACAGAGAGGGTGGTGGGGGTATGGAATGCACTGCCAAGTAAAGTGGTGGAGGCAGGTACTCTGGAGATATTTAAGAAATACTTAGATGGGCAGATGAACAGAATGGGAATGGAGGGGTATAGAAAACTGATTTAAAATAGGGATCATGAGCCTTGGGAGTCCCTGGGAAGTGTTTAAATAGATGATGATATTGATGTACTTGTTTTTATCCTACAGGTGCTTTGGTCCATCTTGTTGTCTAACGAGGGCATACACGCGATGGGTCATGAGAGGACTGCTCTTGGACCTTTTGAGAGTATCCTACTGCTTCATGTCGTTAGTGTATGCTTGACCTGGACCATTTGATGGGCAACATGACAGCTCAGTGACTATCGCTGTGCTGTGCAGATACATGGATTTGGGCCTGTGTCTGTGGCAGTTTGCGCATTCTCCCCGTGCTTGCGTGGGTTTTCTCCGGGAGCTCCGGTTTCCTCCCACATCCTAAAGATGTGCTCTTAGGCTATTTGGCAAAACAAATTCTCCCTAAATTGTCTCAAATTTTGTTTTTAATCCATAGATCTATAAACGTGGACAGGGATCGCGGGTAGAAGTGGGAACATCGAGGTGGCAGCGCGGGCTCGTTGGGCTGAAGGGCCTGTTTCCCGTGCTGTTTTGTTCTTTGTTCTACCCCCCTCAACACCTTCATCCTCTCTATACTCCTTCACCCCCCCTCTATCTCCGTCCAATCTCTTTGCCTCCTCTACCCCCTCTCAACCCCTTTGTCCCCCCACACCCCTGTTTGCCCCTCCTCCATCTCCTTTCCACCCCTTCATCCCCTCTACCTCTCCTGTCACACGCAGAGTTAGACATGGGTTGCTTCACTATCTGTGGAATTGTGAAAAGTGAAGATTGCACAATAGGGAGAGAATGTCAGCGAACGTCTCCATATCTGATCTTACAATGAGAGGAAGGTCATTGATGAAGCAAATGGTTGGGCCTAGGACACTACCGTGTGGGACTCCTGCAGTGAAGTCCAGTATCTGAGATGGCTGATCTCCAACAACCATCTTCCTTTGTGCCAGGTATGATTCCAACCAGTGGAGAGTTTCCCCAATTCCAGTTTTGCTTGGGCTCCACGATGCCACACTTGGTCGAACGTGGCCTTGGTGTCAAGGGCTGTCACTCACGTGTGTGGGTTTCAATCTTGTTTGACCCAAGTTTGTCTTGAGGCTAGGAGCTGAGTAGCCCTGGTGAACCCCAAACCCAGTGTCAGCCAGCAGGTTATCATTGGCTTCGTTCACAGTCTCTCTGACCATGCGCTGTTCGGCTGATTCCAACATAGACCAATGAGCCACTGCAAAGAGGCTCAGTGATCAATGCGGCTGAGTAATGGCAACCCAGTCAGACAGACAGTCTCCTCTTCCCCGGCTCTCTACAGTTTCAGCAGGGATGAAGTGTCAGCTGGCTGGATGAGATCATAATAAAAAATACAACGTTCGGTACAGCTATAAATGCTCTTAGTGCAAGGCCGGATCAGACTGATGGTGTTTAAGACAGACACAGTGCTCACTGGATGGCATTCGGAATGTGTGTGAGTTTGCTCACTTCAAGATGAGGGAAGTACAGAGAACAGCTTTCATCATTTCTCTGGTGAATCACGTCCAAGTGTCAATTTTTATTTTGGATATGACACAATGCAATACTAAATCTGCCTGAGAATATTCCAGAAGTGCCTGTAATTGGAAATACAAATGCTGGAAACACGCACTGCATTAGTCAGTATTTAAAGAAGAAATATTGGTTCATGCTTTGAAATGGGAACCCTGTGTTAGATTTGTGACTTGGAATCGTAGACTCTCGACAGTGCAGGAGGAGGGCCATTCGGCCCATTGAGTCTGCACTGACAACAATTCCACCCTATCCCTGTAACCCCACTTATTTATCCTGCTAATGCCCCTGAAACTAGGGTCAATTTATCATTGCCAATCCACCTTCCCCGCACATCCTTGGGCTGTGGGGGGAAATCGAAGCAATGGGAGGAAACCCATGCAGACATAGGGAGAACATGCAGATTCCATGTAGACAGTGATCCCAAGCCAGGAATAGAACACAGATTCCAGATGGTGTTAGGCAGCAGTGCTAACACTGTGCCACCCAACATTAATGAATCAAATATGATGGAATTTTAAATTTTTCTAAAAAGCAGAAATGGCTTATAGTGCGAGGGATCTGGGTTTGATTCTGGCCTTGGGTCACTGTCTGTGAGGAGTTTGTATTTTTTCCCGTGTCTGCGTGGGTTCCCTCTTGGTGTTCTGTTTCCTCCCACACTCCAAAGATGTGCTGGTTAGATGGATTGGCCACGCTGAATTGCCCCATAGTGTTCTGAGATGTGTAAGTGAGGGGAATGAGCAGCGTAGATATGTGGGATTATGGGGATGGGGCAAGGGTAGGCCTAGGTAATATGCTCTGTTGGACAGTTGGTGCAGAAATGATGGGTCAAATGGCCTCCTTCTACACTGTAAGGATTCTATGATTCTAAAGTGCATAAACAGTCAGTTGGCATCTGGAAAATTGGGGCATGATTGTGAATGAGGAAGGCCAATCAGCCCATCTCAAGACATTCATTCATCCATGCGATGCAGGTTAAAAACCAGATGGCTGGACCCCAGGGATTAACGTACAAGGAGAGAATCATAGAATCATAGAACATAGAACATAGAACAATACAGCACAGAACAGGCCCTTCGGCCTTCGATGTTGTGCCGACCAAAATAAAAAGCAATGCCCCTCCAAACTAAACCATTCCCTTCTCTTCCATATACTTATCAACTAACCTCTTAAACGCCACCAAACTTGGCGCATCTACAACAGCTGCAGGCAGGGCATTCCACTCCCTAATCACTCTTTGAGTAAAGAACCTACCTCTGATATCCGTCCTGTAACTCATACCCCTTAATTTAAAGCTGTGTCCCCTCGTGCTAGCTTTCTCCATCCTAGGAAAAAGGCTATCACTGTCCACCCTATCTAAACCTCTAATCATCTTATATGCTTCGATAAGATCCCCTCTTAGCCGCCTCCTTTCTAACGAAAACAACCTCAAATCCTTCAACCTCTCCTCATAGGACCTGCCCTCCATACCAGGCAACATCCTGGTAAACCTCCTCTGTACCCTCTCCAATGCCTCCACATCTTTCTTATAATGTGGCGACCAGAACTGCACACAATACTCCAAGTGCGGCCGCACTAGAGTTTTGTACAGTTGCAACATGATGCTGCGGCTCCTAAATTCAATCCCCCTACCAATAAAAGCTAAGACTCCATATGCCTTCTTAACAACTTTATCCACTTGACTGCCTACTTTCAGGGATCTATTGACACATACACCAAGATCCTTCTGTTCCTCAACACTATTAAGAGCCCTACCATTAGCCCTATACTCTACACATTTATTGTTCCTGCCAAAGTGCATTACCTCACACTTTTCCACATTAAACTCCATTTGCCACCTCTCGGCCCAGCTCTGCAACTTGTCCAAGTCACTCTGTAAACTAAAACACCCCTCTTCACTATCTACCACTCCACCAACTTTAGTATCATCTGCAAATTTACTGATCCATCCCTCAATACCCTCATCCAGATCATTTATAAAAATTACAAACAGCAGGGGCCCCAAAACAGACCCCTGAGGCACACCACTTGTCACCGAACTCCACGATGAATATCTCCCATCAACCACCACCCTCTGTCTTCTATCTGCCAGCCAATTCCTAATCCAATTAGCTAAATCACCCTCTATTCCACACATCTGCATTTTCTGTAGAAGTCTTCCATGGGCCACCTTATCAAACGCCTTACTAAAGTCCATATATACTACATCAACCGCCTTACCCCCATCCACCTCTCTGGTCACTTTCTCAAAAAACTCAATGAGGTTAGTAAGGCATGACCTACCCTTCACGAAACCATGCTGACTATCCCCAATCAATTCATTTCTCTCTAAATAACTATAAATCCTATCCCTAATAATTCTCTCCAATACCTTGCCCACAACAAGTGCAGGAGGCCATTTGGCCCATTGAGCCTGCACTGACAACGATCCCATACAAGCCCTACCCCTGTAAACCCATGTGTTTACCCCTCTATTTTCCCTGACGTGAATGGGTAATTTATTACAGCCAATCAACCTAATCCACACATTTTTGGAGTGTGGGAGGAAACCGGAGCACCCTGAGGAAACCCACACAGACATGAAGAGAATGTGCAAAACTCCACACAAGCCAGGAATCAAACCCAGGTCCCTGGCACTGTGAAGTAGCAGCGTTAACCACTATGCCACCATGCCCTCCTTGCAGATTATGCAAACGTCTGACAAGAGGTTATCAGCCCGAAGGTTAATCCTTCACACATGCTGTTATACTGCTAAATCTGTTTTTATTCCACAAACGTGTGTTGTAATTTACTGGAATTTAGACAACTAAAGCGTGATTTGTTCAATGTTTTCAATATATTAAGGGGAACTGATAGACTAGAAAAAGAAAATTTCCATAGATTGAGGAGCTTAATGCCTTCTTTTCTGGTCTCTCAAAATTGAGGAAATGTTTCTATACAGCAAAGGTATTACACATTGTAAAAAAGCTTTCACAAACAGTAAACAATGCTGGATCAATTCTTAATTTTAAAATCCGAGATTGATAGATGTCATGTTAACCAAAGGTATTAACAGATATGAGGCAAAAGTATATAGAGGGAAGTCACTGATCAGTTATGGTGTCATTGAATGCAGAAAAGATTCAAAGAGCCCAACGGCCTTCCTTTTGTTCCTTGGTTCCCCCTCCTCACGGTGGCACAGCTGCCTCACAGTGCCAAGGACTCGGGTTCAATTCCCAGCCTGGGTCACTGTCTATGCAGAGTCTGAACATTCTCCCTGTGTCTGCGTGGGTTTCCTCTGGGTGCGCCGATTTCCTCCCACAGTCCACAGACATGCTGGTTAGGTACATCGGCCATGCTAAATTCTCCCTCAATGTACCCGACAGGCACCAGAGTGTGGCAACTAGGGGATTTTCATAGTGTTAACGTAAGCCTACTCGTGAGAGGCCAAAACGTTGTGTGATTTCATGAAAAAATTAGATATAACTCTTGGAAGTGAAGGGATCTAGGTTTGGGAGGGGGGGCTAAGGGAGATTAGGACATTGAATTTGATGACCAAAATGAATGGTGAAGCAGGCTTGAAGGGCTGAATGGCCTACTCCTGCTTCCAGTTTCTATGATTATGGTCTCATTGAACGAGAACGGATTCAAAGGGCCCAATGGCCTCCTTTTGTTCTTTGGTTTCCCCTCCTCAGTCCACTGCAGCATCCGTTTGATTCATAAATGACTCCAAATTAGAAATCGCCTCCAGTGTTCTAAGCTGGGATCTGTTATATGAGTCCAGAGTGTGAAGAAACATTTCGTAATCTCCAACCTAAATTAGCTTTTTTTTTGCCAACTGGAACAGCATCCAACTTCTGTAATTTAAAATCAATTCCCTGCTTGCCTTTCACCAACCTCCCAAATCTCTCAATGAGATCATCTCTAATGCATCTTCTGGCAAGACTGAAGGCTGGCAAGACTCTTACCAGAGAGCCTCACTTCACCTGTGACAGATTTCGTTTGAAGATTCCCTCATCATTTTGATATTAATTTCCAGCCTCAGTCTCCCACTCCAACCTTCCCGCAGACAGAGCTTCTGATATTGTCAGCAACTGATTAAAAACTAAACACGGTGGCACAGCGGTTAAGCACTGCTGCCTCACAGCACCAGGGATCTTGGTTCGATTCCCAGCTTGGGTCACTGTCTGTGTGGGGTTTTACATTCTCACTGTGTCTACGTTGGTTTCCTCCGGATGCTCTGGTTTCTTCCCACCTTCCTTCCAAAGACGTGAGGGTTAGGTGGATTGGCCGTGCTAAATTGCTTAATGTCAGAGGGAGTAGCTAAGGTAAATGCATGGGGTTATGGGGATAGGGCCTGGGTGAGGTTGTGGTCAGTGCAGACTGGCCTCCTTCTGCAATGTAGGATTCTATGAACTGAGGTTAATGACGAAAGGGGGAGTACAGGTATCCTTAAACAGCTGCGGGATAAATAAATCTGTGCTATGAAAGCTGTAACTCTGACTATCACGCTAGACTAGGCTACCTTCATTACAGACCTGTGGGGAATGGGGTAAGACACGTGTAATGGTTTCTCCTTCAATGGTCACGGACAATTCCTTCATCACAGAATCCCTACAGTGCTGAAGGAAACCCTTTGGCCCATCGAGCCTGCACCAACAACAATCCCACCCAGGCACCAACACCATGCATTTACCCTACTAATCCCACTGACACTAAGGGGAAATTAGCATGACCAATCCACTTAACCTGCATACCTTTGGAGTGTGGGAGGAAACCAGAGCACTTGGAGGAAACTCACGCAGACACGGGGAGAACATGCAGACTCTGCACCGGGAATCGTACCTGGGTCCCTGGCACCGTGAGGCAGTAGTGCTAACCACTGTGTTACCCACATAGTGCATGGTTAACTGGAATGATATGATCCTAGTATCACGGGCAGCACGGTATAGCAAGTTTTATACTTTACTTTACACTGTTATCGTGGCTCCCTAAACCAAACTCTCAGTAACACAGCTGACTCTTCAACGCCTTCTGAAATGGCCGAATAAGCCATACAGTTCAAGGGCAATTAGAGACAGGCAATAAATCGTTGGCTTTGCCAATCACTCCCTCATGCCATGAAAAAAGGGGGAAAAAAAAGAAAAAAGAGAAATGAAAGAGAAGCTAAATGATGAGTTTGTGTCTGTTTTCACTACAGAGGATACAGGTAATCTCTTTGATACAGGGATCCAAGGAGGTAGGAAAAATGTGGAGTTGGAGGAAACTGATGTAAGTAAGAAGGGCGATTCTGAGAAGTTAATGGGACTAAAAATTGATAAGTCCCGGGGACCTGGTATTATCATCCCAGAGTGTTGAAAGTGGTTGCTATGGAGATTGTGGACACATTGCTGCTCACCTTTCAAAATTCTATAGATTTTGGAATGGTTCCTGAAAATTGGAAGGTAGCATACATCACCCCACTATTTAAAAAGGGAGGGTAAGAGGAAACAGGTGACTGTAGACCTTTAGCCTTACATAAGGTAGAGCATAATAACTAGGAGCAGGAGTAGGTTATCTGGCCCCTTGAGCCTGCTCCGCCATTCAATAAGATCATGGCTGACCTTTTTGTGGACTCAGCTCCTGTCTGCTCACCATAACCCTTAGTTCCTTTACTGTTCAAACTTTTATCTATTCTTGCCTTAAAAACATTCAGTGAGGTAACCTCAATGCTTCATTGGGCAGGGAATTCCACAGACTCACAACTCCTTGGGTAAAGAAGTTCTCCTCAACTCATTCCAAATCTGCTCCCGCTTATTTTGAGGCCATGCCCCCTAGTTCTAGTTTCACCCGCTAGTGGAAACAACTCCTGACTTCTATCTTATCTATTACTTTCAAAATCTTATGTGTTTCTATAAGATCTCTCCTCATTCTTCTAAAGTCCAATGAGTGTAGCCTCAGTCTACTCAGTTTCTGCTCATAAGCCAACTCTCTCCGGAATCAACTTAGTGAATCTCCTCTGCATTCCCCCCAGTGCCAGCATACAAAGGTAGGGAAATGTAGAATCCAAAATAAAATTGACACTTAGACTATCATGATCTGATCGGGACTAGTCAGCATGGATTTACGAATGGGGAATCATGTTTGACAACTTTGTTGGAGTTTATTTGAGAATGTTACTAATAAAGTTTTAAAGAAAAGTAAATAGACATGGTACATTTGCACTTTCAGAAGATGTTTGATAAATTCAGAAAGTTAATTAGCAAAAACAAAATTTCATGCGATAAGAGCCAAAATACTGCCACGGATTGAGGATTCACTAACTGATCGAAAACAGAGAGTCAGTCATTCTCACATCGATAGGCTGTGGCTATTGAGATACACACAGTAAGAAGTCTCACAATAACTGGTTAAAGTCCAACAGGTTTATTTGATAGTAAACACCATAAGCTTTTGGAATGCTGTTCCTTCATCTCTCCACTCACCTGACAAAGGAGCAGCACTCCGAAAGCTTGTGGTGTTTACTATCAAATAAACCTGTTGGACTTTAACCAGCTATTGCGAGTCTTCTTACTGTGTTTACCCCAGTCCAACACCGGCATCTCCACATCATTGCTATTGAGGTACCAAAAGGATCCATATTTGGACTCCAGCTGTTTACAATATATATCGATGATTTGGATGTGGGGACCAAATGTAATATTTCCAATTTTGCAAATGATCCAAAGTTAGTTGGGAATGTGGGTTGTGAGCAAGATATAAAGCAGCCATAGAAGAATTTGCACAGACTTAGTGAGTGGGCAAGAAAACGACAGATGGATTATAATGTGGAAAAATGTGAGGTAATCCACTTTTGATAGAAGGAACAGATGTGCAGAGCATTAACTAAATGGCAAGAAATTAGAAAGTGTAGATGTACAAAGGCACCTGGATGTCCTTATCTGTAAGCCACTGAAAGCTAACATGCAGGTGTAGCAAGCTATTAGAAAGGCTAATGGAATATCGGCCTTTATCACAAGGGGTTTTGTGTATTGGAGCTGGAGGAGTGAGATCTTGCTTCTATTGTATAGAGCAGGAGTCTCTAAACTACAGCCCGCAGGCCACATCCAGCCCACAGTAGGCCGCATCCAAGTCGGAGTTTGGAGACTGCTGGTATAGAGCCTTGGTTAGACCACATCTGGATTACTGAGTGCAGTTATAGTCCCCTTACCACAGAAAGGATATTATTGCCATAGAAGAAATGCAACAAGTATTCACCAGACTTGTTCCAAGGATGTGGGATTGTCCTATGAAGAGAGATTGGGCAAACTGGGCCTGCACTCCCTCAGAGTTTAGAAGAACAAGAGGTGATCTCATTGAAACCTACAAAATATTTAAAGGAATAAACACAGCAGATGCAGGTAAGATGTTTCCCTTGCTCGGGAATCCAGAACAAATTATTTCAAAATAAGAAGGATGCCACTTAGGGCCAAGAAGAGGAGAAATTTCTTTGCAGGGGGCGTTGAATATTTGGAAGACTGTGGAAGCTCTGTTACTGTGTGTATTTAAAGCAGAGATTATAGATTTCTCATTAGGCATAAAGAGAAGGGTTATGGGGACAATGTGGGACAAAAAGTGTTGAAGTAACCAATCAGCCATGATCATATGAAGTGTCAAAGCCAGCTTGATGGGCTGAATGGCATATTCTTGGAAATGCCAAGACCCATAATTTTACAATCAGAGAACATTCAGAATATTTTGTTAACAGCCTCATGGATAACTAAGCATGATTTATACAGACAGGAACCTGCACACACACAATCTCAGCTGTCTAACACTCAACAAGTGCACGGGAATCTCACTACTGCAAGCGCCCTTCTTAGTCACACTCGGAAATATTTTGCCGATCTTTCGCTACCGCTGGATCAGAACCCTGAAACTCCCATGCTAACACTCCCAGGAGTGTAGTAAATAAGGTAGATGAGCTTAGGGTGTGGATTGCTGCTTGGGAGTGTGATGTGGTGGCCATTACAGAGACTTGGTTGTCTCAGGGACAGGACTGGGTACTTAGGTGCCGGGATTCAGGTGCTTCAGGAGGGACAGGGTTGGGGGCAAAAGAGGAGGTGGTGTGGCACTGTTGATCAGGGACAGTGTCATGGCTGTAGGGAAGATGGAAGACGGGGAGGGATTGTCTACGGAGTCTCTATGGGTGGAAGTTAGGAACAGCAAAGGCTCGATAACTTTGCTGGGTGTATTCTACAGGCCACCCAATAGCGACAAGGAACTTGAGGTGCAGATAGGGAAACAGATCCTAGACAGATGTAGAAATAACAGGGTTGTCGTGATGGGAGATTTCAATTTTGCAAACATCGACTGGAATATCCCAAGGGTAAGGGGTTTGGATGGTGTGGAGTTTGTAAGGTGTGTTCAGGAAGGTTTCCTGACACAGTATGTGGAAAAGCCTACGAGAGGAGAGGCTGTACTTGACCTGGTGCTTGCTAATGAGCCAGGGCAGGTGTCGGATCTCACGGTAGGTGAGCATCTTGGGAATGGAGATCATAATTCTATCTCTTTCACGATAGCGATGGAAAGAGATAGGATCAGGCAGGCTAGGAAGGTGTATGTCTGGAGTAAGGGGAAATATGAAAACATTAGGCAGGTAATTGGACGCATAAACTGGAAGGAGGTGTTTTTGGGGAAGAGTACAGAAGGAAAGTGGCGGTTTTTCAAGGAATGTCTGTCTGGGGCACTGCAAAACAATGTTCCAAGGAGTCAAGGAGGTTCTGGTAGGACGCGAGAACCGTGGTGCACGAAGGTAGAGGTGAACCTAGTTAGGAAGAAAAAAAAAGGTATATAAAAGGTTCAGAGAACTAGGGGATGTTAGGGATCTAGAGGAGTATAAGGTGTGTAGAAGGGAACTTAAAAAGGAAATTAGGAGGGCCAGAAGGGGTCATGGGAAGGCCTTGGCAGGGAAGATTAAGGATAGGGGGTTATTGATAGGTCTGTGGATTGGTAGATGTGATCGGCGCAACTCGTGGGCCGACGGGCCTGTTTGTGCTGTATTGTTCTATGTTCTATGTTGTTCTATGTTCTAACCACACTGCGAGTGCACCTACACCAATCAATCATACAAAAAGCCTTCTTATTAGCTGTAGATGGGTAGTTGTGGATGGACAATAAATGCTGCCCAGAGTTAAATACATCCAAATGCATGGTGACACCGCGGTTAGCATTGCTGCCTCACAGCGACAAGAATCCAGATTCGATTTCTGGCTTGGGTCACTGCCCTGTGTGGGGTTTGCACGTTCTCCCCACGTCCATGTGGGTTTCCTCCGGGTGCTTCGGTTTCCTCCCACAGGCCAAAAAAATGTGCTGGTTAAGTGCATTGGCCGTGCTAAATTCTCCCTCTGAACAGGCACCAGAGTGTGGTGACTAGGGAATTTTCACAGTAACTTCATCGCAGTGTTAATGTAAGCCTACTTGTAACACTAATAAACAAACTTTAACTAAACCCACTTTGAGTTATCGTAGAATTCCTACAGTGCAAAAGAAGGCCATTTGGTCCATCGAGTCTGTACTGACTACAATCTCATCCAGGCCCCATCCCTGTAACCCCACACATTTAATCTAGCTAGTCCCTGGACGCTAAGGAGCAATTTACCATGGTCAGTCCACCTATTCTGCACATCTTTGGACTGTGGGAGGAAATCGGCACACCCGGAGTAAACCCAGGCAGACAGGGGGAGAATGCGCAAACCCCACACAGGCAGTGAGCCAAGCCAGGAATCGAATCCAGACCCCTGGCGCTGTACAATTGCAGGTGAATGTTCTTAACTCCAAAGTCTGCAGTCTGGATGCGGTCAGCTATTTCCCACATATAAAGATGTTCAGAAAAGCAGGTCTGCATGCCAGACTGCTCTTGAGAAATGCCATGGGAGATCAGCTAGTCATCGAGACATCATCTGATGACCTGCTCTTGGTGTCAAAGCCAAGTTTTTGAAGCGCTGAGTCTTGTATCCTTACGGCCCCTAGTCGCATTTCGGAACCATCCAAAAAGCAAACCCCGATAGCGCTCTCCCCTCCCTGGGTCAGGGACAGCGAGGAGGGACTCACCGGTGCAGCGTTTCTGCAGTTGAAGTATCTCCATGTGCAGCCCATGCAGTAAGTCCATGTGCTCTCCCTTCAAGAAGGCGATGTTTCGCTGAACGCTCTGCAGCTGTCGCTCCAGAGACGAAGTCTCCATGGTGACCGAGTGAACCGCCTGAGCCCAGAGGAAAGCACAGATTAACGATCAGGAAAGACGCTTAATGTGAAGCACAAGTCACGTCAGAGACCACCGCCCCCTCCATAAAGGACATTGCAATCAATCCCTCCCTCAAATCTTAGAATAGATTCCAACAGTGCAGAGAGAGGCCATTTGGCCCATCGAGCCTGCACTGACCATAATCCCATCAAGGCCCTATCCACATAACCCCATGCATTTCCCTAACTAACCCCCTGACACTATGGGGTAATTTAGCATGGCCATTCCATCTAACCTGTACATCTTTGGACTGTGGGAGGAAACCGGGGCACCCAGAGGAAACCCACGGAGAAAACGTACAAATTCCACACAGTGACCCAAGTGGGATTTGAACCCGGGATTCTGGCACTGTGAGGCAGCAGTGCTAACCACTGTGCCATCGACTGAGCAGCACTTTGGCTGTTCTTGTGCAACAAACAACATTCATAAAAGAACAACTCTTCAAAACAGACCATGGAGTTTTAAAAATTTGCTTCATTCTGCATGTTGACAAAATATTATTTTGAGTTCTGAGAGTTGAAAATGACAAATTATGGGGTTTTGGCATTTCAAAGATTAAATTTTTCATTCTTTCATGGGATGTGGGTGTCACTGGCAAGGCCAGCAATTGTTACCCGCTCCTAATTGCCCCTTGAACAAATGGCTTGCTCGGCCACGTCAAAGGGCAGTTAAAAGTCAACAGCGTCTGGAGTCCCATGTTGACCAGGCTGGGTAAGGAAGCCAGATTTCCCTCCCTAAAGGATATTAGTGAATCATAGAATCTCTACTGTGCAGAAGGAGACCATTTGGCCCATCGAGTTTGCACCGACAACAATTCCACCCACGCCCTATCCTCATAACCAACATATTAAGCTTGCTAGTGGGCAGCACAGTGGTTAGCAATGCTGCCTCACAGTGTCAGGGACCAGGGTTCAATTCCCGCTTTGGATCACTGTCTGTGTGGAGTTTGCACATTCTCCCTGTTTTCGTGTGTGTTTCCTCCAAGTGCTTCAGTTTCCACCCAAAGATATGTGGATTTGTTTGATTGATCATGCTAATTTGACTGTTAGTGTTAGGGATTAGCAATGGTAAGTATGTGGGGTTATGGGCATGGGGCCTGGGTGGGACTGTGGTCAGTGCAAGACTCGATAGGCCAAATGGCCTCCTTCTGCATTACAGGAATTCTATGATTCTAATCGCTTTGATACTAAGGAGCAATTTAGCATGGCCAATCTACCTAACCCGCACATCCTTAGATTGTGGGAGGAAATCGGAGCACCCAGATGAAACCCACGCAGACAGGAGGAGAATGTGCAAACTCCACACAGACAGCCACCTGAGGCTGAAAAATTGAACCCAGGTCCTGGCACTGTGAGGCAGCCCTGCTAACCAGATGTGTTTTTGCAACAATCAGTGATGTTTTCATGATTATGGACTGGCTTTATAATTCCAAATTTTATCCATTAAATTTCAATTCAAACAGCTGCCGTGGTGGGATTTGAAACAGTCTCCTCGGGGAGTCCTCAGCCTCTGGACTACTAGTCCAGTAACCGTACCACTATGCCACCATCACTCCACAGTGCTAACTAAACACTTGGAGGATGATTTTAAGACAATGTTGCGACTGGGAACGTGTGCAGAGTTCCACACTACCAACTGGTGAATTAGTCCCCTAACTCCATCCGGGCCTGGGCTGCTTTCCCTGGAGCAGGAACTGGGATGCTGGAGAGCGACCTATTTGCAAACAATCAGTGTACCAACTGAGAGAAATAAGGGTGCGTCGAAGGAGGCCGAGTGTGATTTTCAAGTCAGGCTTCAAAGTCCCCGCAGCAATGGGAGGGGTCAGAGTTCAGCTGTCTGGAGGTGGCTTCCTGGCAAAGGCCATTTTTTAAATTCTAAGTTTGAGAAGTTGGAGACACTGCCTCCATTCTGAAGCGCCCTCCCCCTCTCTCACTCACCTTGCCATGACTTCCTGTTGCTGCTCCCAATCAGAAAGGCTTCTCTTTGGCCTTCCAGCTTTTGAGAGGCAGCCCACGGTATGCAAAAGGACAGTCAGTCTCATCCCCTGGCCATTAATTGGCTGCTCTGGGGAGAGAATCACAGGAGAGTGACCGTTTCCCAAAAAGTGTGAACTTTTACCCATCATTTCAGCTTGATGCTGGGTCCCCACGTGCAAAATCCTGTCCACGCACATTGAACCAGTGTCCTCTGAATTTCCAAATTTAAAAAAAAGAAAATCCTTCTTCGATAAATATTCTTTATGTTATGAGAACAGCAAGATATAAATGGCCTTACCAGAAACAACATCAGTGCAGAAATAAGTAACACCTGCACCGATTGCAAAATGATTAATTACAGCAAGCCATCCTTATCTCTGCCTCGATAATTATCTCTGGAAATGTGTATAATAATCATCAGCTTGGCACATTTTACCTCATGTGTTCCAAGTTTTTGACTTTCACTTGCCTCAATTGTTCGATTAGTCCCATAAGTGACCTCCTCAGGCCTTAGCCATCCAATCCTGATGAGAATCTCTCCCAAAAGACTCCTTCCGATGTTAACCAATCTGCTGTGTATTTCTGAAATATTGCCGTTTTTGTTTGAAACCCAATCGTAGTAGACCTCACTATCCCATTGCAAGTCAATTTGTATCTGATCTGTATCTTAACTCCATTCAATTTGGTCCCATATCTCCTCATAGTGTTGCCTAGCTAATATTTATTAATCTCCCCAAACATTAAAAAAAATTCAATGCTTAAAGTTACAAAGCCAATGCTCAGTATGGACCGGGAAAAACTCAAATCCATTCCTTGCTTGCTCCAAAAACTAAATTTAAATGGAATCCAATTCGCGGACCCTGTGAGAGAGACAACCAAGATCCAAGCTGACAAGAAGAGACATTGCAGCCGATCCTGGGCTTGATCTGACACTAGATCTTGGCCAAGAGGGCAAGATTTTCAGATGTCTATTTGATTCTGTGTGAAGATAGGCTTCCTGACGTCACTCCATTTCTAAATTTAAGGTTATGACCCCCTGTTCTGGGCCACTCCCTATTCAACGCAATACTTTTGCTCTACATGCACAAACTCCTCTGATCACCTTAGACACCGCAATACGTCACTGTCAATCTTTTATGCTCTTGGATGTACAAGTCTTGTCCATGAAACATGTCCTCATAATTTAAACTGTCACATTTAATTGTCTGCCAAGCTCCGAATCAAAATTGCAACGTATACCCTACATATTTCTAGCAGAAACCTATTAAGAATTTCTCACTACGACCAGCCAAAGCTGCATTGTGGCACTGTGGCCTCACAACTCCAGAAACTCTGGTTCTAATCTGGGCTTGGGTAACTGCCTGTGTGTTCTCCCTGTGCCTGCGTGGGTTTCCTCTGAGTGCTCCGGTTTCCTCCCACAGTCTGAAAGACATGCTGGTTAGGTGCACTGCTAAATTCCCCTCAGTGTACCCGAACAGAGACTGGAGTGTAGCAACTAGGGGATTTTACAGCAACTTCTTTGGAGTAATATGTAAGCTTACTTGTGACACTAATAAATAAACAAAGGAGAGGCAAGTGTAGCAGGAGTGAGCTTAATTGGATATCTCAAATAGCTGACAGAAGCCCAATGGTCTCTTCCTCTGCTATGTGATTCCATATCCAAGAACCTAAAGGCAGTGGTTAGCACTGCTACCTCAAGTGCCAAGGACCTGGATTGGCTAACTGCCTATGTGGAGTCTGCACATTCTCCCTGTGTCTGCGTGGGCTTCCTCCAGGGCTCCGGTTTCCTTCCACATTTCAAAGATGTGCAAATTTGGTGGATTGGCCATGCTAAATTACCCCTGAGTATCAGGGATATTAACAAGGTAAATATGATGGGTTACAGTGATGGGGCTTGGGTGGAAATTGTGATCACGCAGACTCAATGGGCCAAATGGTCTCCTTCCGCACTGTGGGGAATCTATAATTCTATGAACTCATGTGACTGCAAAATACCGCATACTCTGGAAATTTTAAATCAAGATTGCATTGGAGCAAAGCTACTTCTTGCAAAATGTGCCTAGCATACCTTCTAATTTTATCGTTTATTTCTTTTCTATGAACAGTATGCTCTATCTGTATAGCGGGCAAGAAACAATACTTTTCACTATATGTTAATACACGTGACAATATCAAATTAAAACAGAACATGTTGGTAATATTCAGCAGCTCTGGCAACGACCATGGAGAGAGAAACAGAGTAAAAGTTTTAAATTACTGGCTTTTTGACAAGACTTGAAAGATTAACCTTGTTTCTTTCTCCAAACCTGCTGAGTATTTCCAATATTTTTGGTTTCTATCTGAGGGTAGTCTACACGTCATCAACTATCCCATGATAGAAGGAACTGATGATGATGATCGGGAGAGGCTGTTCCAGCGGGAGAAAAACTGCCAAGGTCAACTGCAACATTCCGAATGTCATCCTGTTTGAGACAAGTGAAATCGGGAACGCTTTAGGGTCAACAAGGTTCAGATTGCCATTGTTCATTTACTAACCCAGACAGCAGGCAATATTATACCCTGATGCTAACAGTGTCAACTTTTGTCCTCGCTGACTCTACACATTTCAGTCTGGGTGAAATGTCTATAATTTCCCAGCAATTAACCTCACCCAATGTATCGATGTGATACATTGATACAATTATCCAAAAATTTGTCATAGCATTGAATCATACAATCCCGACTGTACAGAAGGAGGCCATTTAATCCATTGATTCTGCACCAACAACAGTCCCATCCAAGCCCTATCCCAATGACCCTACGCATTTACCTTGCTCGGCACAGTGATTAGTATGAGGATTAGCTAGGGTAAATGCATGGGGTTTTGGGGATAGGACATGGGTGGGATGGTGCAGAACTGATAGGCTGAATGGCCTCCTTCTTTATTGTAGGATTCTAGTCCCCCTGACAATAAGGGTCAATTTAGAATGGTCAATCCAACTAACCCGCATACCTTTGGAGTATGGGAGGAAACTGGAGCACTTGGAGGAAACCCACGCAGACATGGGAAGAATATGCAAACTCCACACAGACAGCAATCAAAGGCCAGAATTGAACGCAGGGTTCTGGCCACTGTGCCACCGTGTTGTTCATGGACATACAATCCTTTGTATGGTAGACAGTGATGTTGTGAATCAATGTTGCTTGCAATGTTACTTTTCAGTGAGCAAGCAATGCTATTTAGACTTATTTCCATTTTCTGACTAACCTCATTACAGAAAAAGCTTTCAAAGTTAAAGCCTTATCCCAGGTGGGATATTGTTGCCCAGTGTACAGGACTAAAAATGTTGTTACAATAAGTTACGTGGGATAAGAAGAGAAACACAAAGTATGGAACTGCAATGCCAATAAACTGCTTCTGCAAGAGTTAAAACCATATGGAGTTGAGAATTGCAAGGAATTGACTGTGAGATGCTCTGGCTACAGGGTCCACACTTCCTGATCCTGAGTGCAATGCTGTAGTAGGTAAGAAGGTAAAGTCACTACAATTCCAGATGACCACAGGCGGTGATTGTAACCCAAGGATTATCACATCTCAGATCAGAGGCAAAGTGGATGAGGCACAGCCTTCATGAACAACCTCAGCCGATACTGGAATTGAACCCACACCGTTGGGTGCTGCTCTGCATCACTAACCAATTGAGCTAAACCGACTGTAATGTTGCAGCTTCAGTAAAATGTCTCACTGACGGGATATAAACAACATGCAGTCAAGACTTGCAATAGGATGGGCAATGCCGCCATTTCCAGTACTCTCGGTTTCCGCTATGTTAACAAGAGAAGCATCAGACAGAGGTGATTAATCCCACAGACAGTCCTTCACCCACACGCCCAGCCCCTCACCCACACACCCAATTATTTTGTCAGGCTATTTTGATGAATTCTCTCTTCCACCTTCTTCCGTCAGGAAAAAGATACAGAAGTCTGAGGTCACGTACCAACCAACTCAAGAACAGCTTCTTTCCCTGCTGCTGTCATGACTTTTGAATGACTTACCTTGCATTAAGTTGCTCTTTCTCTACACCCTAGCTATGACTGTAACACTACATTCTGCACGCTCTCATTTCCTTCTCTATGAACGGTATGCTTTGTCTGTATAGCGCGCAAGAAACTATTTTTCACTGTACGTTAAATACATGTGACAATAATAAATCAAATCAAAACATCAAACGAGCCCAAACCCATTCTAACAGCTGTGGGTTGGTGGATGTTAATTCGGAACGGTGGCCCTGGCTGATCCTGGCCCTCTTACCTGCTCAAAATCACTGGGACCAATGGCAGTTCCTTGAGAACATGAAGATAGGAATAGGTTAGTCGGTATCTTGGGACTGCTCCACACCGCACCATTCTCCTGCATTTGCTGCCCTGACTCACATCAGGAATTGAACACGGAAATCTCTATACCATCTCTACACAATTTACCAGTTTTACCCAACCTGTGGTTGCTCTGCCTTTTCACCTTCACCCTTGTGACTTGTACAGTGTGACAGAACAAATTATAGCGGCTATCATTTGATTTGTGGCTGACACAGTGGCAAGCACTGCTGCCTCACAGCGCCAGGGATCAGGTTCAATTCTAGCCTCAGGTGACTGTCTGCATGGAATGTGCACATTCTCCTTGTGTCTGCGGGGGTTTCCTCCAGGTGCTCCGGTTTCCTCCCACTCTCCAAAGACGTGCAGGTTAAGTTGATTGGCCTTGCTAAATTAACCGTTAGTGTTAGGAGGATTAGTAGGGTAAATATGTAGGGTTTTGGGGATAGGGCCCAGATAGGATTGTTGTCAGTGCAAGTTTGATGGGCTGAGTGGCCTCCTTCTGCATGATAGGGATTCCACGATTCTTGCTTTAAAGCAAAACTGTGAAGTAGATCACCATGTATTGGCACTATTGTACAATTCATTAATAACAGAATCCCTACAGTGCAGGAAGAGGCCATACAGCCCATCGAGTCTGTACCGGCAACAATTTCACCAAGGTACTATCCCCATAATCCCATGTGTTTACCCTGCTAATCCCCTTGACATTAAAGGTGTATTTAGGATGGTCAACCCACTTAATCTGCATATCTTTGGACTGTGGGAGGAAACCGGAGCACCCGGAGGAAACCCACACAGACACAAGGAGAATGCGCAAACTCCACACAGACAGTGACCTGAGGCCAGAATTGAAGCCAGGTCCCTGACATTGCGAGGCAGCAGTACTAATCACTCTGCCACCCTCTGAAACGGTGACAGAAATGGCCTCAAACGCACAACACTCCTGACACAAGATCTCCATCCGAAATGATGATCTGCTTCTTGCTTTAAAAGATGCTAATGTCTTGGAGATGCGTCTGCAGCAGTTTCTGGCTCTAACTCAGGTTCCCAGCATTTGCAAGTTTTTCCGAAGGTTCTGCACAGCTCGAGTATGTATCTTCAGCAGAGCTTGTTGTTTTAGGACTAAAACTTGCCCTCATTCTCTGAGTCTGGTCCAGATAGCAGGCAACACTCAAACAGGCCAAGAACACAGGGTTTATCTTCAGCAGCTCATCATTCATCATACTGATGAAGGTTAAAAAAAGAAAAATCACACTTTCAGGTCTTTTTGGAAGCTTTGCAAAAATGTGGGGTCAATTGCCCTCATTATTAGAGATATGAAATAAATACTTAGTGTATAGATTACAGTTTAAAATAAGGACTTCAGCACTTTAAGTCAGCTGGAAGAAATACTTAATATCCAGTTAGAAAATTGATTGCATGTATTTATTGATGGATCTTACATTCATAATGAGTCGTGCAAGAACCCAGCATATTTGCTGCATTGCAAATAATCTGAACCCAATATCAGCAAGTTCTCAGAATCACAGAAACCCTACAGTACAGAAAGGGGCCATTCGGCCCATTGAGGCTGCACCGACCACAATTCCACCCTACCCCCATATATTTTACCCACTAATCCTTCTAACCTATGCATCTCAGGACACGAAGGGGCAATTTTAGCATGGCCAATTAACCTAACCTGCACATCTTTGGACTGTGGGAAGAACCCAGAGGAAACCTACACAGACACAAGGAGAATGTCCAAACTCCAATGTTCTGGCAAAGTATTGTACAAGATTCAACAAACACATTCTGATATCTTACATTTACACTACTATTAGCACCTGCTTTAGTCTTTAATGCTAATTAACACTCTCTTTGTCTTTTGTTCATGACAACTTTGTCACTCGCTCTGACATTACCCAGATCAAAACAGCCATGACTCAATGGCAGAACAGGCTCAAGGGGCTAGTGTTACATTAACATGGCAATGAAGTTACTGTGAAAATCCCATATTCACCACATTCCACCTGTTTGGGTACACAAAGAGAATTTAACATGGCCAATGCACTTAACCAGCGCGACTTTCGGACTGTGGGAGAAACCGGAGCACCAGGAAGAAAGCCACACGGATACAGGGAGCACGTGCAAACTCCACACAAACCGTGACCAAAGCTGGGAATCAAACCCAAATCCCTGGCACTGTGAGGCAGCAGTGCTAACCACGGTGCTACCGTGCCGTCCTTTAATGGCCTCCTCCTGCTCCTATGTCGCAACTGCCTGCAGGATAAAAACCAGTGCCACAGGCAACAAATCTGAATCTCAAACTGTAAAAAAAGAATGAGGAAAAGGGCTGCGGGAAAAAAGTAAAATGTGTCACTGGTTAACAACATAAAAGAGTTAAAAAGAAAATTTGAATGTGCCATTAGCGCTACTTATACTATCTTTAAGTCCCAGTGCCAGGGGCTGTCTCCCAAGGTGCAGAAAATGCCAACTTATTAGTCTGTCAAGGGCCATCTTTGTTCACATTTTTTACTTGTTTGTGGGACATGGACGTCACTGGCTGGGCCAGTATTTATTGACCATCCCTAGTTGCTCTTAAACTGAGTGGCTTATTAGGCCACTTCAGAGGGCAATTAAGAATCAACCACATTTGCTGTGGGTCTGGAGTCACATGTAGGCCAGGCCAAGTAAGAACGGCAGATTTCCTTCCCTAAAGAAACATTAGTGAACCAGATGAGTTTTTCTGACAATCGACAACGATTTCATCGTCATCAGTAGAATCTTAATTCCAGCTGTTTTTTGACAGTGTCTGTGGGGAGAGAATAGCACCAACATTTCAGGTCTAGATGACCCTTCGTCAGAGCTGAGAGCAAAGAGAATCAGCAGAGATTTATAGCATGAGGGTGTTGGGCTGCGGGTAATGAGTCAAAGGGAATGTAAATGAGGATACAGAAGGCTAAAAGGGTCCATTAGGTGATCAGAATGCAGGAATGCACAACAGAGGTGCCTCATCTTCCGAATGGGCACTTTACAGCCTTCTGGACTGAACACGGAGTCCAACAACTTCAGACCCTGAACTCTCTCCTCCACCATCAACCCATTTCCAATTTTTTTTGTTTTATCTCATTCATCCATTTTATCATCCTTCTCCCTCACTTCCATTTTCCCCCTTCTCCATTCCAGCTCTCCTTCTTGCCCCCATCCCTCCCATTACCTCTCTCTTCAGATCAACAGCCATATTCCTCAGGCAGTCCTTCTGTTTTGCCTTTCAAGCCCTCTCATTACTTAATGGACACTTTTAGCACCTTCTCAGCCTTCTGCAATCCTCATTTACATTCCCTTTGTCCCATTCTCCACCCCTTACCCCCAACACCCTCATAGTATAAATGTCTGCTGATTCTCTTTGCTCTCAGTCCCGATGAAGGGTCATCCAGACTTGAAGCATTGACTCTATTCTCTTCCTGCAGATGCTGGCAGACCTGCTGAGATTTTCCAGCATTTTTTGTTTTTGTTTCAGACTCCAGCATTCCAGGCAAGGACAGCAGATTTCCTTCCCTAAAGGACGTTAGCGAACCAGATGGGTTTTTCTGACAATCGTTTCATGGATTTGTAATTCCAGATATTTTTTGTTGAATTCAAATTCCACCATCTGCCATAACAGGATTTGAACCCGGGTCCCCAGAACATCAGCTGAGCTTCTGGAATAATGGTCTAGCGATAATGCCACTAGGCCATCGCCTCCACTTGAGCCTGTGTTAACCGACTCTGCCTTGAATCTAACATCCAGCCCAGTTTGCAAATGACATTTAATGTCGTAAAGCTGATAATAATGGAAGCTGAATAAAGCAGGATGAAATCTGATGCAAGTTGCTCCTGCTGCTCTGTCTCTGGAGATGTCCTGTATCATTGACTTTGCTCAGATTCCTCCTCGAGGTCATTTGCCTTCTTCCAAAGCTGCTGCTCGAACTGGAGACAGCTGCTAACACTGTTACTGCTGACATCTGAGCTTAAACCACCTTCGTAAAGTAGGATTATTGGTGCAACTGTCGAGACCACTGATTCTGTATCCACTATCTCTGCTTTGGTTCCTTAGCCCCAAAGTTACCCAGTAATCAGAAAGCAAATTCACTCCCCAAACACGGACACTTACTCATCATAGAAACATTACAGTGAAGAATGAGGCCATTCAGCCCATCAGGTCTGCACCAACTCTCCAATAGAGCATGCCCTATTTCCATCACCCCATATATTTACCCCACTAATTCCCTTAACCTAATCCCTCAGACCCAATGAGGTCCCTTTTTACCCCCGGTAGCCCCGGGAATAAAGTGAATCTGACAAGACAGAATTTAGCACGGCGAATCAACCTAACCTGCAGGATACTGGATATTCCAATACCCCAAATCGTTAGATTTTTTTGATTTGAAAATGATATTAAGGAATCTAGAGCTTAGTTGGCTCAACAGGGTTGGGATACAGATTTTTTTCATTGTTTCATGGCAATGTGGACAAGGGCTGCATTTATTCCAATCATAAATTAACAATGAGAAGGTTACAATGATGATCAGGGACGACACAGAGCAACAAGGGGCGAAACGGTGGCACAGTGGTTAGCACTGCTGCCTCACAGCTCCAGGGACCCGAGTTCAATTCCAGCCTTGGGTGACTGTCTGTGTGGCGTTTGCACATTCTCCCCATGTCTGTGTGGGTTTTCCCCCATCCAAAGATGTGCGGGTCAGGTTAATTGCCATGCTAAATTACCCCTTAGTGTCAGGGTGATTAAATATGTGGGGTCACAGAAATTCAGCCTAGCTGGGGTTGTCATTGGTGCAGGTTCAATGGGCTGAATGACCTCTTTCTGCTCTGTAGGGATTCTATTCTACAATCTATTTGTACAGTGGATTGAATGGTTTTCACTCCAGTATCTCTAATAAACAGCAATGATTCGCATTTAGTGTTGTGAAATGCCCAAAGCACGTCATACATGTCAAACAAATTTCAACACTATGCCACTTTAGATAATATAATCTCAGTTGACCAAATGTCTAAACAAAGAGCCTTGAGGAAACATTCTGAAGGAGAAAGAGAGACAGATAGAGCTATTAAGCCAAAGTTTAGAGTCTAGTCAGCTGAAAGTTCTGTCACCAAGAGTTAAGCAACTAACTCTTAGTTAGTAAGGGGTACACAAGGGGCCAGAATAGGACAGGTGCAGAGACCTTAAATGTTCGTAGGGCTGGTAGAGTTAAGGAGCTGGAGGCCAGGAGGGATTTGTAACCAAGGAGAAGAATTTTAAAACAGAGACACTGCTAGGCCAGGAACCAATGTAGATCTAAGTGAACAAAGTGAATGGGATTTGATACCATTTAGGAAACAGATAATATTATTCTAGATGAGCTCAGTTTATTTAAGATAAAAGATGGAATGCTGACCAGTAATAGAATCATAGAATCCCTACAAGTGCAGAAGGAAGCCATTCAGCCCATTGAGCCTGTACCAACAGCAATCTCACCCAGGCCTTATCCTTGTAACTCCATGTATGTAGCCCACTAATCTCCTTGACAGTAAAGGGCAACTGAGCATGGCCAATCAACCTTACCCATATTCTTTGGACTGTGGGAGGAAACTGGAGCACCCGGATGAAACTTACTCAGACACGGGGAGAATGCGCATATTCCGCACAGACAGTGACCCAAGCCAGGAGTCGGACTTGGGTCTCTGGTGCAGTGAAACAGCAGTGCTAACCACAGTACTGCCCTATGTTTGTGTTGAAGGAATCAAATCTAGGAAGTGAGGGTTTCAGGAGAAAGATATATTATTTAAAACTAAAACTGTCAGATTTCCTAGCTACTCTATACGCTTATCTCATGAGTAGCGGAGCAATAAGGAGAGTAAGATCCCAATTTCAATCCATAGTTTCTGCTTAATGGATACTCAGAGCAGCAGTCAATACAATTGACTTCCTTGCTTGTGCTTTGGGCGAGGAATACCATGATGTGGAGATGCCGGTGTTGGACTGGATGTCTCCACTCACCTGACGAAGGGGCAAACCCCAAAAGTTTGTGGTGTTTACTATCAAATAACTTGTTGGACTTTAACCCGGTGTTGTGAGACTTCTTACTGGGAATACCAGCCCGAGTTCTGGTGATTCCTGCTGTGGATGAACGTTAGACATGGACACAATCAGGCAAAGACATGATGTCCACCTCCCAAAATTAACTCATCACAGTGACGGTTCACACATGACTAATGATTGCCTCGTATCACAAAGTTTTGAGAACCAATCTCTGGCAAGGGATCATCGTATTACAGCAGCCAGCTGGGAAGGAAATTGATGATAGCCTCAGAATTAATTAAGTAGATAACAATTCCTTGCTGACAAATCAAGACCTGATAAAGGTGTACTCAGCCTGGCCAATCTTGCAAAGTCCTCCTAACATCTGGGGATTGTGGTGCAGGAAGATATTATAAATCTTATTAGAGGGAGGTGACGGCCCAGGGGCACTATCGTTGACCTACTAATCTAGAAACTCAGCTAATGTTCTGTGGAACCGGATTCGAATCCTACCACGGCAGATGATGGAATTTGAATTCAATAAATGGTATCTGGAATTAAAAATCTATTGATCGATTGTCAGAAAAACCCAGGTTTACTACTGTCCTTTAGGGAAGGAAATCTGCCATCCTCGCCCCGGTTTGGCCTACATGCGACTCCAGAGCCACAGGAGTGTGATTGAATGTCAACTGTTCTCTGAATAAGGGCAATTTGAGGTATATAAGGTGATCAGACCTATCAGTGATAGCCTTTTTCCTCAGATGGAGAAAGCTAGCACGAGGGGACATAGCTTTAAATTAAGGGGTGGTAGTTATAGGACGGATGTCAGAGGTAGGTTCTTTACCCAGAGGGTGGTAAGGGTATGGAATGCCCTGCCAGCTGCAGTTGTAGATGCGCTATGTTTGGGTGTGCTTAAGTGGCCAGTGGATAGGTTTATGGATGAAAAGGGAATGGTTTAGGTTAGAGGGTCATTGCTTTTTCTCAATTGGTCGGCGCAATATCGAGGGCCGAAGGGCCTGTTCTGCGCTGTAATGTTCTATGTTCTAATTTGAGATGCGCAATAAATGCTGGTCAGCCAGGAATGCCAATGTCCCACAAGTGAATAAATAAGAAAATCAGCAACGAAAACCCTTTCTTTCTGTGTTCACCATCAGTGACCAGCAAGTGAAGGTTTGTTTTATTTATTCACGAGATGTGGGTGTCACTGGCTGGGCCAGCACTTATTGTCCATCCCTGAGGGCAGTTGAGAGTCAACCACATTACTGTGGGCTCTGGAGTCACATGTAGGCCAGACCAGGTAAGGACGGCAGATTTCCTTCCCTAAGGGACCTTAGTGAATCAGATCAGTTTTGACAATATTAGATTTTTTAAAATTGAATTCAAATTCCACCATCTACTATGGTGAGATTTGAACCCAGGTTTCTACAGCATTACCCTGGGATCTCTGATTACTAGTTCAGTTTCAATACCAATGCCTCCCCATTGTGATGAGGAAGACATGGGTTTGGTCACATATGGTGATATAAGCTTGATAACCAGAATCAAATTGAAATGTCATTTACAAGTGGAACATTTCCTTACAATCCCACATGAAAATGTCACCACTGTGAAGCACTGAGATACTTAGGAATGTGTGTGTGAGCAGCCAAGTTCCAATTTAGAGTCATAAATAAAACATTTGAACAAATGGAAATGGGGCAATTTTTTTTTAATTCACATCAGATAATAGAATGCCTCAAAGGTTTGAATTAGTGGCGAAGAACATGTAGCAACATTGACATTTAAATGTCACCCAGAATGATTCCCAATTTAAATGTTAAATTCAGAGAATCCCTACAGTGCAGAACAAGGCCATTCAGCCCATCAAATCTGCACTGACTCTCTGACCCAGGCCTTTTGCTGTAACCCCACATATTTACCCTGCTAATCCCCCTAATCAATGCATCTTTAGACACTAAGGGGCAATTTAGCTTGGCCAATCCACCTAACCTGCGCATCTTTGGATTGTGGGAAGAAACCGGAGCACCTGGAGGAAACCCACACAGACACAGGGAAAATATGCAAATTTGCACAAACAGTGACCCAGGGCTGGAATTGAGCCCGAGTCCCTGGCACTGTGAGGCAGCAGTGCTAACCACTTGTAGTCAATATCATTCTATCTGATCCTATCAAGAGTGGACTCTTTATGTTTTCCCTATGCTGACAGTTACAATACCAAACAAAATGGTCTAACTTTCATTTTTTTTTATTAACATTCTGTTTTATTTTCTCTGGCTTCCACCCAAGCAGCCTGTGACACGTACAAAAAAAAAATCCCAAAAACGAGCTGGCAATGGATACTTCTTTTTATTCATTCATGGGACATGGGCGTTAGTGGTTGGCCAGCATTTATTGCCCATCCCGAGTTGTGCGAGGGCAGTTACAAATCAATCCCATTGCTCTGAAGTTACATGCAGGTCAGATCAGGTAAGGACGGCAGATTTCCTTCTCTGAAGGACATTACTGAACCACACGGGTTTTCCGACAATCGATAATGGTTTCAAGGCCATCAGTAACTTCGTAATCCCAGATTTTTTTTTTATTGAGTGCAAATTCCACCAGCTGCCACGGTGTGATTTGAACCCAGGTCCCCAGAATATTAGCTGGGTTTCTGGATTAATAGCCAAATGATAATACCACTAGGCCATCACCACCCCCAGTGGTTAACACTGCTGCCTCATAGTGCTGTGGAGCCAAGTTCAATTCTCGGCTTGGGTCACTGTCTGTGTGGAGTTTGCACATTCTCCCCACGTGAGTTTCCTCCGGGTGCTCCAGTTTCCTCCCACATTCCAAAAATGTGTGGGTTAGGTTGATTGGCCATATTAAATTGCCCCTTAGTGTGAGGCAGATCAGCTAGGGTAAATGCATGGGATTATGGAGATAGGGCCTTGGTGGGATTGTAGCTAGTGCAGACTCAATGGGCCAAATGGCCTCCTTCTGCATTGTAGGATTCTATAGATTCTATGATTTCAACTTTTCTTATCTAGTTACAATTTGTATGTCCCTAAACCGTAGGGATGATGGAAGAGAGGAACAGGAGAAAGCTTTTCACTGAGGAGATTTTGGTTGACCTGCATCTATTTACCCACCTTAAGTGGCTCCAAACCACTTAATTTCCTTCCCCTAAGAAAAATCTATCAATCTCAATCTTGAAAGCTTGGATTGTCCCAGATCTCAGGAGTGGGTTCCTCATTTCTACCACTCTAAGTATGTCAAAGTGGTTCAAGGTTTTTGTTGAGTGGCCAAGTTCTAATATTAAGATCAAATCACCTCATTGATCACCTGATTCTGTGAACCTACCCTATCGAATCCGTTTAAACAACCCGATCAGATCACCCCACAGTTGGCGAGACTCGAGGTGAATAGAAACCAAGTTTACGCAAGCTGTCCTCAAAACGTGACCCTCTTAAACTTCAATACCACACTGGATCCTAAATGCCTACTGTCCGTTGCAAAGATCAGAACATGAGAAAAAAGTGCACCGAATCACAGGATGGCTTTAACCTTGTGCTTAAATCAATACTCACATTTGCTTGGGTTTTATCATTAAGGCAATGGTAGAGTTGTTTAGTGCATCATTGCTGAGTTCCACCTAAGACAAAAACATTTCTATTCCATATGGAGTGCCCTGCCAATAGACTAGAATGCACCAACCGTTTTGGCACAGTGGCACATGGTTAGCACTGCTGCCTCACAGCACCAGGGATCCAGATTCATTTCCAGCCTTCGGTCACTGTCTGTGTAGAGTTTGCATGTCCTCCCCATGTCTGCATGGGTTTCCTCCAATGCTCCAAAGATGTCCAGGTTAGGTGGATTGGCCACGCTTAATTAAGTGTCAGATGGGTTAGCAGGGTAAATACGTGGGGTTACGGGAATAAGGATTGGGTAGGATTGTGGTCAGTGCAGACTCAATAGGCCGAATAGCCTCTTTCTGCACTGTAGGAATTCTATGATTTCCAAGTCATCATTTCTTGTGAATACATTCGCAGGTAGATTTCCCTCCTTCCATTTATTTTCCTGGTTACCTATTCCCCTCCTCTTTTCCTCATTATGTTGCCCACACTCATTTGTCGAGGCAATGGAAAGCTTTGCTCAGACATATCAGTGTCACTTGTACTTGAGCTGCCAGCAGAAAATCGTTACTTGCAACAGATACCCAAGCAATTTTGTCTCCTCTTCTGAAATAGTCTGACAATGCTTGCTTCCCATTGGACACACTCAGTACACGTGTCGCAGTCTCTGACTTGTTAAGAGGACGTTATGTTGCCTTTGGTCCCTCAGCATCATCCATCTCCTTGCCCGAGTGCAATTGTTTCAGGCTCCCCGTTCTACTGTTTGTGTCTGGGTAGTACAAACCCATGATTGAGATCCGCTAATTTCACATGCACCTTATTCACCAAGTATTAATCTATCAGGGAAAAGGCAGGAGAATGGGGTCGAGAAACTTATCAGCCATGACTGAATGGTACAGCAGACTCAATGGGCTAATGGCCTAATTCTGCTTCTATAGCTTATGGGGTCTAATGCAGTGGTCTCCAAACTCCAACCTGGATGTGACCTGCTGAGGGCTGGATATGGCCTATGGACCGTAATTTGGAAACCCCTGTCTAATGACAACGTGTAATGAGGGAGCTCAGTTGCAGAAGTTAAACCTTAGAAAATTATAATAGTGTTAACGCTAGGCCAAAGGCCATAAATTTTAAACATCGTAGGGCCAAAAGCCCTAAATTCTGAAGATCGTATAGGTACCAGGTTGTAGCATGGAAATGTGGATAAAGAGATTTTCAATCCTGGGTTGGGCGATGGCAAGGTGGGAATACAGGCAGACCAGGTCATCTTTCATCTTCAATCCTAGACCCAAAGTGCAGGGGTATAGCACACCATGACCCAAACATGACAAACGGCAATGCCTGATGGAGATTATGGTTTCTATGGCAGGACCTGGTTTTAGCATCCTTTGGGACACCGGATAAGGGGTCCAGTATCTGTTCAGAATGATAAGAACATTAGGAATTTGCACTGTTTCAGTGACATTGTGGGTGGTTATTGATGAAAAACCAATGATGTTGCATCGGTTGCCTGTTACCAACCCATCTGGTATTCAGTCTCATTGACGTCAAGAGAACTACAAACATGTCATAAATAAGAGCCTGCCCCAGATTTTGTGATCGTTCTTAGTAATTATTTTCTAATTTGTGCACGTGATGTATTGTAGCCCTGTACATGCAAGGTAGCGTTTAAGCATCTCATCTTCTAGTTTAGCACATTACAGCCCTCAGGACTCAACACTTTGAGTTCAACAACTTAAATTGAAATCCTTCCCCTTCATCTTAAAATTATTATAATATCCTATACATTTATTGTCTCAATATATAAACCTTCTCCCCTCCACCCCAAACCAGGCTGACTCTTGTTCTTAAGGTTGCTACGTCTTGTTGCAATTTCTCCCAGTTACAGTTTAATATACAATACATTCCTCCCTCTCTTTACTTCGGAGGAAGAGGACTTGAAACGTTAACTGTTTCTCTCCTTACTGATACTGCCAGATCTGCTGAGTTTTGCCAGCATCCTGTTCTTGTTTCAGATTCCAGCGTCTGCAGTATCTTGCTTATTTTAGAGGCTAATGAAAAGTAGGCAGACTCCTGGCCCCCCTCCTGCATAACTCTCTCGCATTTGCACCATTCTATGCAAAACCGCACTGACTTACGAGGTGGCGTGAACAGATCACTAAATACGCTCAAAATCACTGAATGTAACACACCCAAGCAGGAAACCAAGCCACCCCTCACCATCACTAGTTACCACGAATATGTAAACAAATATCCAAAAAGCAAGTGGCCAAGAAGACATATCTGAGTTGAGATTTAGTAAAGCTCAATTTCTACTTGTTTTATTCCGAAGCACTTGGGGTCAGACATAGAAAATAATGATGGCTTATAAATAGTATTAGCACAGAAAGTCTCGTGTTTACCCAATACGTTGGGAAAAAACAGAAAATCTGGCAGATAGAATCCTTACAGCAAAGAAGGGGGCCATTTGGTCCATCAAGTCTGCACGACTCAGAAACTCTCCATGGGGCAGCAGTGCCAACCAGTGTGCCACCATGACTGAAGCAAGATCATAGAAAATACAACTATAAATATGGTGACATAGTCCAGGGCAGTACAATGATAAAAAATGGCCAACTCGCCGACTGACCTCAACAGAGGAAATCAATGCACAGTGGTTAGCACTGCTGTCTCACAGTGCCAGGGACCCGGGTTCAATTCCAGCCTTGGCTGACTGTCTGTGTGGAGTTTACACATTCTCCCCATACCTGCATGGGTTTCCTCTGGATGCTCCGGTTTCCTCCTACCGTCCAAAGGCGTGCAGGTTAGGTGGATTGGCCATGCTAAATTGTCTTTGATGTCAGGGAAATTAGCAAGATAAATATGTGGAGTTACGGGAATAAGGCCTGGGTGGGATTGTTGCCAGTACAGGCCAGATGGGCCCAATGGCCTCTTTTTGCACTGTAAGGGATTTGTGTAGAGGAATTGTTGGTGACACACTTGCCTTAAGTCTGAAGGAATTCAAGTTCCAATCTTAGCTAACACTTTACTGCAGTACTGTGGGACAGCTATATTGTTGGGAATGGTCCAGTTGGGGTTAGCCAAGTTGGCAGTGAGGAAGAGTTGATAAGGGTGAATAATATCACAGGTCACAATGGTATTTCATTCAATGCAACTGGACAGCCATCTGCTTCACTTATCACTGTGCACACTGATGAGAATCCTTCGCAGAGTAAATTACAACAGTCTACCTGTTACAAATACTAACAACTCATTTGCTCTCACAGGGGGCAATAAAAGATCTCATGCTACTTGATGAAGAATGAAAAGGTTGTATTTTTTAAAACAACTTTATTTATTCGTGCCACAAGTAGACATACATTAATACTGCAATGAAGTTACTGTGGAAATCCACGAGTCGCCATACTCCAGCGCCTGTTCTGATAAACTGGGGGGAGAATTTAGCACGGCCAATGCACTCAACCAGCACGTCTTTCGGACCGTGGGAAAAAAAAACCAAAGCATCTGGAGGAAACCCACGCAGACATGGGGAGAAGGTGCAAACTCTGCACAGATGATGACTCAAACCGGGAATCGAACCCGGGTCCCTGACGCTGTGAGGCAGCAGTGCTAATCACTGTGCTGCCCCAATATTAATCCCTCACCTATTGTTGTGTATAGATTACCTGGCCAGGTTCTCTAAATACTTCACTCGGCAGTAAAGCACATTGACACGTTCTGGGGACATGAAGGGTGCTATATAAATGCAAGTATTTTCTTATAATAGAATCCACCTTGACCTAACTGGGCAAAGTCAGGCTTCGGACAGGAGGGAGCTGGAACAGTTTGCAGTTCCAAAGGGAGGAGATATGACTGAAGAAAGAGAGAGGGGATGAAGGGGTGAAGACTGAACAAATCTACAGGACAAATGTATTCCTGTCCCTCAGCCGCTGAGTAGAGATTCCCAGCACAGGCACAAGGTTTGCTGTACGCTGGCTGAAGGTTGCACACAGAGAACCATTGTAAACAAAGCCAAGAAGAGGAGCTGGGACTCATCACAGTTTATATTCCTCGCCAGGGATGGACACAGGGGTGATAACAACTGACCTTCGGAAATAGTTGCAGCAGATTTTCCATCTGCACCCAATTGTTTTATGACCGAAATCGAGCCGCAATGACAAAGCGTGCAATTACTGGAATAAACAAGAGTCTACTCACAAGCTCCCAGTCTCTGAACCCGTTCCCCCTGCAGCTCCGAACAAAGGCACAATCCCAAGGACGTCTCTTTCACACGCAGGGAGAGGGGTCTGCAAATGTATTAACCATCGCAGGGTATCAGAGCCGCGCTCCCCCAGCAGCAGCACATCCCCCGGATCCCCAGTCCAGCCTGGAGTGTGGGTTGAAGGGCGGAACAGGGACAAGGCTGGGCTGAACCCCCCCTCACTCCGCTACAACAGCTGATCCGCCGCCGTAAACACGGTGCAACGTGACCGGAAGATCAGGGCAGCTTCCCTGGGGATGCACTGATCTCACTCATTCAATCAACCATGTTCCCTCCTGCAGTCCTCCCACCTCCCTGAGTTTCCAGTTGATCTAACATTGCAGGCAGGCGCACTCTTTTGCATTGGGAAACCTTCCTTCCTCTCTCCCTAATAATCTCTACCAGCCAGCAGGACTGGTGCATGAAAACACCAGCACTACCATCCTGGCTCCAGAGTCCTTTCTACGCCTGTTGGGCACTGCAGGGGCTGGGGTGCATTATTGACCCTAATAATAACACTTTAATTTAACATTTTTAAGTTTCTTTTGTAGTTTGATTTTGTTCGGGCTGTTCCCCTTCCTTTTGGGGAGCTGCCGTTTGTCTGATTTAACCTGAGTTTGTTTATTTGGTTTGACCTTAAAAGAGACTAGAGTCCTTTCTGTTGGGGAAGTGGAGGGGGAGCTTGCACACAATGCCCGACTTCCCAACTCAATGCCATCTTCACCGCTAACACTTCCTATTCTTGTGAGTGCCCCCCTGACAAGGTCAACATTTGAGAAGGTGAGGGTCAACCCTTGAGAACCCTTGAGAAGGTGAGGGTCAACCACCTTCTTCAACCAATGGAAGAGAGAATGTCCGGGGTGTGTGGGGTCCTTAATTATGCCAGCTGCTTTTTTCTACACTTCCCTGTGGCACAGGTCATACATCCCAGAAGGAAAAGGCAGTGAAGCGGGCAAATAATACTGCTCTTGTATACCTTAAAATGGGACACCAGTAAAACAAGCAAATAAGAATACTAATCCAAACTGGTATTATATATCTTTGATTTGATTTATTATTATAATTTTTTGTGTACTATACAAAGCATACCATTCATAGAGAAGAAAATGAGAGAGTGCAGAATGTAGTGTTGCAGTCATAACTAGGGTGTAGAGAAAGATCAGCTTAATACAAGGTAATCCCATTCAAAAGTCTTGATAGCTGCAGGGAAGAAGCTGTTCTTGAGTCGGTTGGTACGTGACCTCAGATTTTTGTATCTGTTTCCCGATGGAAGAAGGTGGAAGAATGTCCGGGGTGCGTGGGGTGTTTAATTATGCTGGTTGCTTTATCTACCACTAGACAGAGTCAATGGATGGAAGGCTGGTTTGCATGATGGATTGGGCTACATTCACGACTTTTTGTAATTTCTTGTTGTCTTGGGCAGAGCAGAATCCATACCTCAAAATAGAATACCAATAAAACATGCAAATAAGAATATTTCTCTGACCCTTTTCCCCCCCTGGACACACACACATAATTGTTTGGGGGATTCTATTTACTTTGTTGCAATGTCCTTTTTTCATTTAGTTTGTTGATTTAGTTTATTTGTTTGGTCCAAAAGAGATACAAATCTTGGATGGAGTTCAATGGCCATTGTGATGTGGCTCCAAGTCAGGATGGTGTGTGGTTTGGAGGGGACCTTGTGGACAGTGGTGTTCCCATGAATCTGCTAACTTTGTTCATTAGGGCGGGGACAGGAAGGTGCTGTTGATGGAGCCTTGGTTAGCCACTACAGTGCATTTTGTACACACTGCTGCCTCTGAGGTGGAGGGAATAAATGGTTAAGATAGTGGATCGTGTGGCAACCAAGCGGGCTGCCCTATCCTGGTTGTCAAGCTTCTTGAATGTCATTAGAGCTGCATTCATCCAGGCAAGTGGAGAGTATTCCATTGCACTCCTGACTTCATAGAATCATGAAATCCTACAGTGCATAAGGAGGCCATTCAGCCCATTGTGTCTGCACTGATTATAATCCCACCCAGGTCCTATCCCTATAACCCCATGCATTTATCCTAGCTAGTCCCCCTGACACTAAGGAGCAATTTAACATGGCCAATCCACCTAACCCACACATCTTTGGACTGTGGGAGGGAACTGGAGCACCCGGAGAAACCCTCGCAGACATGGGAAGAACATCCAAACTCTACACAGTTACCCAAACTGGGAATTGAGCCTGGGTCCCTGGCGCTGTGAGGCAGCAGTGCTAACCACTATGCCAACGTACTGCCCCTGACTTGTGCCTTGTAGCCAGCGGACAGGCTTTGGGGAATCAGGTGGTGAGTTACTTGCCACAGGATTCCCAGCCTCTGACCTGCTCTTGTAGCCACAGTATTTATATGGCTGGGTCCAGTTCAGTTTCTGGTCAGTGGTAACCTCCAGAATGTTGGTATTGGAGAGTTTGGTGATGCTAATGCCACTCAAGGGAGATGGTTATTGCTTGCACCATGAATGTTACTTACCATTTAACAACCCAAGCCTGCAGTGTATTCAGAAGAAAGTTCACAAACACCTCGAGAGCACTTGGCAATGGGGTAAATGCTGAGTGTGCCAGCGACACCAATATCCTTGGAGTAAACTGAAAGCAAAAGCAATTTACCTCCCTCCAGGAAATGTAGTTACTGTATTGGATCTTGGCAGCTGTTGCCATTTCAACCTCAAAGAAATGTTTTTAAATCTGGTTTAAAAATGTAATAGAGTATTTGGGATCCTTACTTACTGTAAACTTTTTAAAACAATTCAGTGGTATGTGATCGATAACCTGATTTCTTGGCATATAGAATCAGGGAATCCGTACAGTGCAAAAGAGACCATCAAGTCTGCACTCACCCTCTGACAGAGTATTTTACCCAAGCCCCTCCCCTGCCTTATCCTGTAACCCTACATACCCACATTGCTAATTCATCTAACCTTCACATTCTGAGACATCAAGGGACAATTTAGCATGGCCATTCAACCTAACCTGCATATCTTCAGACTGTGGGAGGAAACCGGAGCACCCGGATGAAACCCAGGCAGACATGGGGAGAACATGCAGACTCCACACACACAATGCTCCAAACCCAGAATTGAACTCAGGTCCCTGGAGCTGTGGGGCAGCAATGCCAACCACTATGCCACTGTGCTGCCCCCATGGTAGTAGGTAGTGACATATTAAATATCGAACGTCAGATGTGGCTTAGTGACCACTGCCTTTACCTGAGTCGGGGTTGTAGATTCTAGCACATAAATCCCAGCTTATGCTCCTGTGCAGTACTGAAGGAGTGCCACACTCTTGAAGGTGCTACCTTTTGCATGATACAATAATCTAAACCCCATGCTTTTCTTGATATGTTATTAATGACCTAGACGTTGGTGTACAGGACACAATTTCAAAGATTGCGGATGGTACAAAGCTCAGAAGCATTGAGAACCAAAAGGAGAATAGAACTTCTAAAGGACAATAGACAAGCCAATGGAATGGGCAGACAGGTGGTTAACGAAGTTCAATGAGGCAGAAAGTGAAGTGATTCATTTTTGGTGGGGAGAAGATGGACAGACAGTACAAAATAGAGGAGATACAATGCTAAAGGGGGTGTTGGAGGAGAGGGTCCTGAGCATTTATGTGCTAATTCATCAAATGTAGCACGAAAGATTACTAAAGCATGCAGTATATTGGGTTTTATTAATAGCATCAAGGAGTATAAGCATAATGTTATTGGTGTCTAAACTTAAACCACTTTCCAGATATTATGTTTAGTGTGACAAATTGGAAGGACAGGAGTTGACTCAGATTCATTTAAATAAACTTCCTTTCATTTAACACTTTAGGTACCAAACTTAAACTGATAACAGTTCCAAAACTATAACTCTTTAATTGACCGTTAGCTCTTATTCTTTAACCGAAAACAGAAACTACCTAGTTTAGAATAAAATGTCCAATTCTGTTCCCAATGTAGATTCCATCTGAGTGGTCTGTCTCTTACAGCTAATATTGCTATCATTGTTGCTGAAATAACCATTTATTAAAAACCAAACATAGCTTTGTGAGTGGAGAATCATAACTCACAAATTTGATTGAGTTTTTTGAAGAGGTATTGCAGTTGATGTTATCTTCATGGACTTTAACAGGCCTTTAACAAAGTACCGCATGGTAGGTTGTTGTATAAAGTTAAATCTCATGGGATCCAGGCTGAGGTATCTAAATGGATACAAAATTGGCTTCTTGACAGAACCCAGAGCATGGTTATAGAGAGTTGTTTTTCAAACTGGAGGTCTATGACCAGCAGTCAGGAATCAGTGCTGTGTCTACTGTTATTTGTCTATGATTTGGATGAGAATATAGGAGATACGACTAGTAAGTTTGCAGATGACACTAAGATTGGTGGCATAGTGGAAAGGTGAAGAAAGTCATTTCCAATTGCAACGGGATCTCGATCAATTGCGCCAGTGGGCTGACGAATGGCAAATGGAGTTTAATTTAGACAAGTGCAAGGTGATGCATTTTGATAGATTGAATTAGGACAGGTCTTACTCAGTTAATGGTAGTGCATTAGGGAGAGTTACAATACAAAGAGATCTAGTGGTATATGTTCATGGCAAAGTGGAGTCACAGGTAGACAGAGTGGTGAAGAAAGCATTCAGCATGCTTGGTCAGAACATTGATTACAGAGTTGGAATGTCTTGTTGAAGTTGTATAAGACATTGGTAAGGCCACACTTAGAATAATGCATAAAATTCTGATCACCTATTATAGAAAAGATATCACCAAACTAGAAAGAGTGCAGAAAAGATTTACTAGGATGCTACTGGCACTTGATGGATTGAGTTATAAGGAGAGACTGGGTAGATTGGGATTTTTTTCTCTGGAGTGTGGGAAGCTGATAGGTGATCTTATGGAAGTCTATAAAATAATGAGGGGCATAGGTCAGCTAAATAGTCAATATCTTTTCCCAAAGGTAAGGGAATTTAAACTAGAGGGCATAGGTTTAAGGTGAGAGGGGAGGGATACAAAAGTGTCCAGAGGAGCAATTTTTTCACACAGAGGGTGGTGAGTGTCCGGAACAAGCTGCCAGAGGTAGTAGTAGAGGTCAGAACAATTTTGTCATTTAAAAAGCATTTAGATAGTTACATGGGTACGATGGGTATAGAGGGATATGGGCCAAATGCTGACAAATGGGTTTAGCTTAAAGGTTTTAAAAAAGAACTGCAGCATGGCAAAGTTGGGCTGAAGGGCCTGTTTCCACACTGTAAACCTCTATGACTATGAATTTAATTCATTTTTGCTTGTAATATTGATAATTCAAGAAAAATAAAGTGTAATCTTGTTTTTATAGAGACTCGGAATCTTACTAGTTTACACAGGATCCCTACAGTACAGAAGGAGGCCATTTGACCCATTGAGTCTGTACTGACCACAATCCCACCCAGGCCCTATTCCTGCAGCAGTCATTTATCCTGCTAATCCCCCTGATGATTTAGCAGGGCCAATCAATCTAACCCGCACATCTTTGGACTGTGGGAGGAAACTGGAGCACCCATGGACATGGGGAGAATGTGCAAACTCCACACAGACAGTGACCCGAGGCTGGAATTGAACTTGGGTCCCTAACGCTGCAAGGCAGCAGATTTACATAGACTTGCTAAAGATAACCATCAATATTTAAATCATTGTTTTCACTACAGTGCAGAAAGAAGCAATTCAGCCCATTGAGTCTGCACCGACCACATTTCACCCAGGCCCTATCCCCATACCCCATTTCTTTACCCTGCTATCCCCCTGACACTAAGGGGTAATTTAGCATGGCCAATCAACCTAACTAGCACATCTTTGGAGTGTGGGAAGAAACTGGAACTAACCACCGTGTCACCATGCCACCTAAATTATGCCCAGGTATATTTATAATCATATTGAGTCACTGTCTAACAGCTGAATTCTGGTTTTAATTTTTAATCCCTGCTTCAAAAAAAAGTTACAGCACAGTAACAGGCCTTTCAATCCTCCAAGCCTGCACTGACCATGTTGTTTTTCTGAATTAAGACTCCCTACCATTACGGGGACCATAACCCTTTATTCCAGTATTTGTCAAAATGCCCTTTAAAAGTTACTATTGTATCTGTTTCCACTACCTCCCCAGGCAGCGAGTTCCAGACACCCACCACCCTCTGTGTAAAATAACTTGTCTTACATATCTCCTTTAAACCTTGTCACTCACACCTTAAACCTATGCCCCCTAGTAACTGGCTCTTCCACCCTGACTATCCATTCTGTCCATGCCCCTCATAATCTTGTAAATTTCTATCAGCTCGCACCTCAACTTCCGTCGTTCCAGTGAGAACAAACCAAGTATCTCCAACCTCTCCTCATAGCAGGCAACATCCTTGTAAATCTTCTCTGTACCTGCTCCAGAGTCTCCACATCCTTCTGGGTAGTATGGTGACCAGAATTGGCTTCAATGGAGAGTCAACCTTTTTAATCTTTTACCTCTATACAAATAGCTTATAACTCAATATTTATTGATGAGTTCCATCACAAGTCAATGGGAAGGAGAATCTCTGATGCAGTATGTCATTTTTCCAGGAGCAATTCTTGCTCCTCCTGCCCCTTCCGCTCAACTTGGACTCCAGTTTACCATCGTTTTTCTCACAATCCCTCCTCAAAGTGTTAATACCCAATGTCTGATTCCATAGAAGCAAATATCCCTACATTACATTTAGCAAAGTGCTTATAATTCTCAGGTGAGCTTTGGCAGAGAATTCTGGCAGCTATCTGACTGCAGGTGCCATCATGCCTGAGCCGCAGACCACATCGACTGGTGTTCAGCTGAGCAAAGATCAAATCTCTTGGAATTTCAGCATGCAAGGCATTTACACAGTGAGGTATGGGGCCCATGCTTGCAGTAATTATTAAAGTTAAAGTCAATTAGTGTCACAAGTAGGCTTACATTAATACCGCAATGAAGTTAATGTGAAAATCCCTTAATTGCCACACTCCAGTGTTTGAATACACTGAGGGTGAATTTAGCATGGTCAATTCACCTAATCAGTATGTCTTTCAGACCGTGAGAGGAAACAGGAGCACCCCCCACCCCCGGAGGAAACCCATGCAGATACACGGAGGATGTGCAGACTCCATACTGACAATGACCCAAGTCTGGGGCAAACATGTAAACCCCACACAGGTAGTGATCTGAGCCAGAATTGAACCCGGGTCCCTGGCGCTGTGAGGCAGCAGTGCTAACCGCTGTGCCACCGTGCCGCCCCGATTTAATTATATAGTATGCACGCCTGCTTCCCCTCCAATATATCATGCCAAATGAATATGGAACAAATGGCAATCTTCCAAAGATAGGCATCAATTAGTGGCATTGATGCATTCCTCTCTAGGTTATTCCTTGGCTGTTGTTGCATGTGGAATGAATTATATTTAGGTGTATTTTATAGCAGCACAGCAGATTTCCATTTAGATCGATATCATCAATAACAGATTCTTTCTTCTCTTCACCTTGGTGTTTATCTGCCTTAGCATGTTTTTTTTTAATCAACCAGATACGGAATTTGATAGAAAGGTTGAACGAAATGTTGGCAGGCAAAAGAGAAAACTTGAGGCTGCAAGATTTGCCCACATATTGAATCATAATATTCTTACAGCGCAGAAAGAAACTATTTGGCCCACTGAATCTACACAGACTCTTACCCTGGCCCTATCTCCTTAACTTCATGTACGTTGCCCGCTAATCCCCCTAACCTATATATCTTGGGACACTACCGGGTCATTTAGCATGACTAATCAACCCAACCTGCACATCTAGGGGGAAATGAAGCACCCGGAGGGAATCCACGCAGAGATGGGGAGAACATGCAGGTTCTGCACAGACAGTGAGCCAAGGCTGGAATCAAACCCGTGTCCCTAGCACCAAGGGGCAGCTGTGCCAATTACCATGCCACTCCACACAACCACAGGACACCCACTCAACTTGCAGTGGTCAATCTGGACTTGGGCAATGCAAATAAATAATGGATATTCTCTTCCCCCCTGTATGAGTGAACTCGGCGTAAATCTGACCACATTTAGTTTGTGTTGTTCCAATCGGGAAGAGTGTTGAAGGTGACTGGATGTTCGCCACATTTGAGCTCCTGAGAGATAGAACTGCAATCCTTCTCCCAGAATATCCCTGTGGTGAATCCCTCAGCTCACAGGGAGCTGATTGAGTGCAGGGAAAGATCGTGTTGTGGGAGTAGGAGGGAAGAATTGAAAATCTTCTCAAGCTGTGCTTCTGTGTTGTACACAGGCAAGCAGAGAGCAAACTACTCAATTTCTGCTGCCAGTCAGTGTGCCGATAGTGCATTCTGGGTGACCGGGTACAGGGTGGAGGCTGGGAAGGGGCAGTGGGGGGAGGAGGGGTGGTTAGTAGTGAATCATAGAATCCTACAGTGCAGAAAGAGGCCATTCGGCCCATCTAGTCAGCACCAACTGCAATCCCACACAGGCCCTATCCCCATATCCTTACATACTTACCCACTAATCTCTGTAACCTCTGCATCCCAGGACACTAAGGGACAATTTAGAATGGCTAATCAACCTAGCCTGCACATTTTTGGACAGTGGGAGGAAACAGGAGTACCTGTAGGAAATCCAGAAGAATGGAAAAAATTTACTCATGACAACACGGTGGTACGCAGTGGGCCCTTTTCCCTTGCGCTATCTCTGTAACCCCACACATTTACCATGGCTAATCCATCTAATCTATATATTGTGGAACACTAAGGGGCAATTTAGCAGTGTGCCACTGATATTACAATTTTATATTATATTACAATTAAGGAACTGAGTTCAATTCCAGCCTCAGGAGCTTGTCTGTGTGGAGTTTGCACATTCTCCCTGTGTCTGCGTGGGTTTCCTCCAGGTGCTTTCCCTCTCACACTCCAAAGATGTGCGGGTTAGGTGGATTAGCCCCAATTGGTTAAGTTGTCCCCTTAATGTCAATGGACTAGCTGGGGTAAATGTGAGGGGTTATAGGAATAGGGCCTGGGTGGGATTATGGTCGGTGCAGACTTGATGGGCTGAATGGCCTCTTTCAGCACTGTAGGGATTCTATGATTCTATGAAAGGGGCAATTAATCCAACTAAAACTAATTGGAGGCTGAAAACAAACTTTATATTCAAAATATTATGTTGCATCCAAAATACATACAACATCACATTTCAATGTGTTAGAATCAGAATCCCTACAGTGCAGAAGAGACTTTTCAGCCCATCAAGTCTGCACCTACTCTCTGACAGAATATCCTATCCAAGCACTCTCCCCTGCACGAACCTCGTAACTCCATATATTTACCATGACCAATCTCCCTAAACCAACACATCTTGGGGCACCAAGTGTGGGATTCTCCAGCCTTGCTCACCCCAAAAAGAGAAAATCCCACCCAAGATCAAAGCACCTTTGTATGGCCTGTCCCCATCCATTATGATCCCATGGTGGCATCGGAGAATTGCCCCAGAAAAGTCAATTTAGAATGGCCAGTCCACCTAATATACACATCTTTGGACTGTGGGAGGAAACTGGAGCACTCGGAGGAAACCCATGTTGACATGGGGAGAATGGGCAAACTCTACATTGGCAGTTACTGTTCTCCGGAGCAGAGTTATTTGGAGAGTGGCTGGAGAGAATCCTGACTTGCAATTTCTGTCTTGTACTTTATTTTGTAGAGTGTTTATTTCGGCGCTCCGTAGCGGGAGGTAGGCGCGGGGGGCTGCAGGGGAGGAAGCGCGGGAGTATAAATTAGGTGCTCAAGAGTGGGTACACCTTACTGTTCTCCGGAGCAGAGTTATTTGGAGAGTGGCTGGAGAGAATCCTGACTTGCAATTTCTGTCTTGTACTTTATTTTGCAGAGTGTTTATTTCGGCGCTCCGTAGCGGGAGGTAGGCGCGGGGGGCTGCAGGGGAGGAAGCGCGGGAGTATAAAAGGAAGGCCAAGGTAAGACAGCGGGCAGCGTCGGGAGCGGGCAGTGGAGTGAGACGGGAATTAGAGTGAGAACAACAAGGGCTTAAGCTCACTGGGCTTGGGGGAGCGCAGGCTTGGACGCAGAGAGTAACGTGCTTCTTACCAAATCACCTTTAAAGGGGTATATAAAATGCCACGATACTTGGCCAAACGCGTCCACTGTGTACGCTGCCATATGTGGACCTTCTTGGAGGCATCACGTCTCCCGAAGCCCCACATATGCGCAAAATGTTTAGAACTGCAGCGTTTACGAGCAAAGTTGAGACAGCTGGAGCTGCGCTTGGAGGACGTTTGTCTGGTGAGGGAAAATGAGGATACAATGAATAGGGAAGGCAGACCTGCAGGGACCCCAGGATCTAGTAGTAGGGATGGGCTGGGTACAGTTGCAAGGAACAAGAACAAAAATCAAGGCACAAAGGCCATCTCTAAGGAGGATCCCCAGAAAACCAAGGGGGGGGGTAAAAGCTGTGATGGAGAGGGCAGGTGAAGGGGAACAGAATGCCACAGAGACCGGCGGGAAAGCAGGAGGTGAGATAGTGGTGGGGGATGGGATGGTTAAAGGGATCGATAGGAGATTCTGTGGGCAAAAGAGAGACTCCAGGATGGTAGTCTGCCTCCCTGGAGCAGGGGTCCAGGATGTATCAGAGAGGGTAGAGGGAATTTTGAAGGGAAGAGGGTCTAAGGCAAATGTAATAGTTCACATAGGACAAAAAGATGTAGGAAGAAAGCGCAGGGGGGACTTACGTAGACAGTTTAGGGAGTTGGGGGCTCAACTGAAAGGTAGGGCCTCCAGGGTGGCGTTCTCTGGGCTGCTGCCTGTGCCTGGGACCGATTGGGTAATAAATGAGACACTCCAACTAAATGCATGGATGAGGGATTGGTGTAGGGCAGAAGGCTTCATATTTATTGATCATTGGGAGGTCTTCAGGAGGGAGGGTCACCTATTCACGAGGGATAGGGAGCAGTTGACTGGGAGGGGAACACATATTTTAGCTGGGAGGTTAGCTGGAGTGTTTCAGAAATGTTTAAACTAATAGGGAGGGAGGGTGGGGAGACAGCGGGAACTGGGAGTGGGAGAGAGAGGGATGATAGGGCAACACCAGTAGGTAGAAAGGAATATCCGAGAGCTGAGGGTCTTCAGTGCATGTGTTTTAATGCGAGGAGTGTGACTGGCAAAACAGATGAACTGAAGGCAATAATGTTCACGAGGAGTTTAGACGTGGTGGCGGTGACCGAGACGTGGTTGAAGGAGGGGCAAGACTGGCAATTGAATATTCCAGGGTATAAGTGTTTTAGGTGTGACAGAGTTGGTGTGAAGAGAGGCGGGGGAGTGGCTTTATTAGTTAAGGACAACGTCATAGCAGTGCAGAGGGAGAGAGGTATGGATGATTTAGGAATTGAGTCTCTATGGGTGGAGTTGAGGAATAGGAAGGGAGTGGTTACTCTGTTGGGTGTTTACTACAGACCGCCCAACAGCCCGCAGGCTGTGGAAGAAGGGATATGCAGGGACATTTTAGATAAGTGTAGGAAAAATAGGGTGGTAGTGGTGGGAGATTTCAATTTTCCTGGAGTAGATTGGAGTGTGCCCAGGGCTGTAGGAGTGGATGGGGAGGAATTTGTACAGTGTGTTTTGGAAGGGTCCTTGGAGCAGTATGTGGATGGCCCGACTAGAGAGGGGGCTATACTGGATTTGGTTCTAGGGAATGAGCCAGGCCAGG